>VKOC01001553.1:0-12733 GCA_009364415.1 Spea multiplicata | reverse complement strand
TGTCTGTGTGTGTCTCACTGTGTCTGTGTGTGTCTTACTGTGTCTGTGTGTGTCTTACTGTGTCTGTGTGTGTCTTACTGCGTGTGTCTTACTGTGTTCATAGCTTATTCAGTTATTGTAATAAATATTTTAGCCCATTTTTTAGCTCAAAATATTTTTTCCTTTTTTTTCTCCTCTAAAATCTAGGTGCATCTTATCAGCAGGTGCGTCTTATAGAGCGAAAAATACGGTATGCACTCCGAAGCCTTGTTCATTTTGTTCACTTCTGTGCTGTGCTAATAGTTATTCAGTCCTTACTTATTCAAGCACCTCTACCAATGACGTAGGCTTGAATAACTTTATTAAACAGCACATAAGTTAACAAAATGGACAAGGCTTCGGAGTTTGTAGTTTGTAGAGGTCTGGCCCTCTAAAACCATTCCAATTTCTCATGTGGCCCCATGGGAAAATTAATTGCCCACCCCTGCTCTAGGTGATGTCTGACCGGAGATCTGTAAGGTGGCAGAACCAGCTCCCTCTTCCTGCTACTAACGCCACTCGCTTTACACCCAGCACCCCCTTGCTTATTTCTGACTCTTTGTTTGTACTAAGCAGCTCTCTTCCATTGTCGCTGATGGAAGAGGGGCCCCCAACGCTATATTCTGCCTTGATGTTTTTACTTCCCAACTGAATTATTTTACATTTATCAACATTAAACTGTAGCTGCCACACTCTCTGCCATTCTTCTAATTTACTTAAATCACCATTTGAATTGTTCCCACAGGAATGTCTACCCTGTTGCAGACCTTTATATAATCTGCAAAAAGACATATCATGCCATTAACACCTTCCGTAATATTACCAATAAAAATATTAAAAAGTACGGGTCCCGATACTGATCAATGAGGGGCCCCACTAGTGACAAGTCCTTCCTCTGAATATACCCCATTAACTACAACTTTCTGCCTCCTATCCATCGATTCAAATATTTAGCATCCAAACCCTGCAATTTATATGAGTCTTCTATGGGGACAGTGTCAGATGCCTTACTGAAGTCCAGACAGGTGACTTCTACTGCCTCTCCTGGGGCTATTATTTTAATTTCCTTGTCCAAGAAATAAAATGAATTTAGTACAAGTACAAGATCTCACTGCAGCCGTTTCTCGATATCAAGATTTAACAATCTTCTCCTTTAGCTTGGTTTCTAGTATTTTCCCAGATTTACTGGTCCAAGTCTTAGCTGCCACCTTTCTGGTGAGTCCATATACATAAGAAAAGCAATACATTTCCAAAAATACAATACATTTTATGTAACAAAAAACTAAAATGAGCTTCCATATAATACAAATTATCACCTTATAAAGCTACATACAGAGATAATGGCGCTAGAATATCTACATTCGCTTATACTCACCTTGTAAAGAGAAGGAAGCCATTCTAAACACCTGCAAAAAAATCAGTGTGGGTTGTATTAATGATTTAATGTTTCGTTTGTTTTTTATTTATATCACATATTTCTCAACTAGTTGGTGTGACAGGGCCAGGCTAGCTGGCTCATTCCAGTAATATTTTATATTGTGTGTTATTGTGTAACCGGCCCAGAGACTGATGTGGATTCAGCCCCAGCCTTCAAAGAGACGATCCTATAATCTGGCTGGGGCTCTTAATCAGCCATCACAGCCCTGTCTGCCTAGACGGCACCCGCACTACAGGGGGGATAACACAGGTGGGGGAACCCATTGTATCCCTTAATCCCCTCACATCCCCTGTATACTGATGGGATTTGTGATGGGATGGGGGTGATGGGATTGGGGGTTGGGTTCGGTACACATTGCATTGAGATTGTATATAAATTCTGTGAGTTTGTAAATAAAGTTCTTCTTGTTTTAGTGTGAATGGTGGTCTGGCTGATCCTTGGATAGCTGAGTGCTATCCGTATGAGGGACTGACTGGTGATTCCTCAGCCCTCAAAGAGGGGGTCCCAGCCTTGGGTACGGTGACCCTGTAACAGTTGGGTACTATGAAAGGAACCTAAACCGATCAAACCCGTCTGCTGCTCTTCTCATCACTGATCTCATGTTCCTCCATCGCACTGCATAGTGTGCCAGCCACTATGACATCACACCGTTCACCCTTTAACAGATGACCCACAATCTCAGAGTATATATTGATCTCCACCTTTCCACGTATTACTGTACCTACTCAGATTATACTGCTGCAAGGATCCATCCGAAGGTAGTAGAGGTCTCAGGGGCATTCAGGGGCCCCCAATGTCCTGCTGACAGATTTGAGCCTCCACCTTCCCCACCAACAACATTACATTTAAAACACTGAACTTATTACACTTGCCATGGTAATGAAGGGTACTCTGCACCGAAATACAAAAGGGAAACTCAAAGGAAGATCTTTAATATAACATTAAAGATCTGTGCCCATTATATGTTTTATGTAATGAATACATTTATTAAGAACATTTCACAACCACCATAACGAACCAACATTCTAAACACAGTACAGAAAGTTATAGTAGATAATGACATGAAAACGCCTTGAAGAGGAAGATGCTGCTTTACACGGATGGCTGAGCATCACATACAAGGAACATGCAGATCATCAACTGGGAGGTGAAAATGGGTTTACTGGTCTAATAGTCACAGGTCCAGTGAAATAAGATTTTTTGTGTTTTATGTTGATGTGAGAGAACCCAACTGAGAACCAGCTTTATACTCAGAAATCTATCTTTCCATCCCACAAAAAGTGCAATTTGGAATAACAGTCTTCCATATAGTCACGCAGATAGCAGCAGCTGTAAAGCAGTAAAATGCTAGAAGGAATAGACCTGCAAAGGGCAGAGCGCGGCAGAGTAAAGAGACAGGGACAAAACTGTAAGCAATAAAAAGAGGATTCAATAAGCAGAGAGGTGAGCAGAGTAACAAGAATAAAATCAGGGATGAAATATGAAATAAGGAAAAGAGAAAAATAACAAATCTCTGGAAAACTGTGAAAAGTAACATAAAACACAATAGGTTTGGGAGAGCACGTGAAGAGTAATAAGACCAGAGAGGAAGAAGGTAGAGCAGACGAGGATGATAAAGGTGGGAAAAAGGATTGGAGTAAAATCAGAGACTGGTTCCTGTGTCTGTAAAGTAATGAGAGGGAAGAGGAGGGTGCGTTGGATGTTACCTCTTCTTCTGGAGAAACGCATCCAGTCACAGAGTCAGCAGACCGTGTACCCCTAATATATACAGTGGGAGAGCACCTTTTACTGGAAACAGGAGGAGAAAACGTCATGTATGTACAACCTGTAGGGATTAGCTGCATTCCAAGTATCTTGAATTACTGCAATCCTCAGGCAATAACCCATGTGCATAAACTAATGTGCTGAACTTCCTCCAATAGAAAGTTATGTGCTGGACGGTGAATTGAAAAATTCTACGTGGGCCAGCAAAGTAAAAGCAAGCAGCCAGCATTTTCATAAAAGCATATTGTTTATCAGATTTTAACCTGTTCACACCCACACACATTATATGTATATATAATATACACGATATGGACAAAAGTACTGGGACACCTGACCATTACACCAACAGGGACTTTGATGACATCACATTCTAAATACATAGACATTAATATGTAGTTTGGTCTTTCTTCTACAGGCCTCACTGGTTTTGTCGACCAATTGCATATAACGGTGATTGGCGATACACTTACAATAGAGATGCCCGATTAAAGCTGATACACATCTGAAAGTCTTCGGAAGAGGCTCCCAATTTATTTCTAGATTTTGGAAACTATTCTGTCAGACGTTCTTCTCCTGTACCTTTCACTTTGGGAGATGAGTACGAGATCCAGACCGTTTTGGATTCTCTCCTTCATAGACAATGTTTGCAATATTTAGTCCATTGGAAAGGGTTTGGTCCGGAGGATCGCTCATGGGTGCCAGCCACGGATGTCTTTGGACAATCCTAAGAGGGAGATACTTTAAGGACTTACCTGTCCAGCAACTATGTCCCATGTCATCAGGCTGCCTCCTACCCGTATTGTATATTAGTGTGGGGATGTTTCTGGGTATAATATTGTGTATTTGTGTAAAAAATTTTAAGAAGTATTTTTTTTATCTCATGCACAAAATGTGAGAAATAACGTATATATCATAGAATCACTTCATAAACATATACCGAATACACTGCATACATAGTTTGGAGAAATATGTTTATAAAATATTTTTTACTCTTTGTCAATTAAAAAAAGAAATGTCCCTGGAATTCATTTTAAAAATCTGGTAATCTAACATGACTGTGCCCCAGTGCACAAAACAAGGGCCATAAACACAAGCCCTGGATATTAAGAGAAAGGGCTGCATGACTGGGCCACATTCCCTCCCCAATTTATTCACCTTTCTTGTCTGACCCTGGTTTATGGCTGAATTTTAGAGATAGGTATGGGATGTTTACAATTGGCTGTTATGCAAACATTTATGTTCATTTGCATTTCTCCACGGGTTCAGTCCCTGGGGGAACTTTTGAAGGGTAGGGTGTTCCGACCCAACAGTTCCCGTATGGTATTTGGCGGGTTATCCCTACAAAATGTTATTTAACAATGGTTATGGTTTTACATGTTAATCAATGCATAACGTATCTCATATTTCTTAAAATTAATTTCTTGCATTTTTTGTCACAGTAATAAAGTGCTGTGGCCTTACACTTTCCAACGACCTCATGTCTCCTGTGTTTTTATTTATGTATTTCGCTGTATGTTAATATATAGTGCCCGAGTCAAGACATGGCTGCAAAAATCCCCACAGAAACACATCTATCTTGTGGAAATCCTTCCCAGAAGAGCAGAAGCCGTTATAGCTGCAAATGGGAGGATCGGCTACATATTAATGTCTGTGTATTTAGAATGCGATGTCATAAAAGTCCCTGTTGGTGTAACGGTCAGGTGTCCCAGAACACTCGCTGCTCACTTATAATGTGAGTGAAATTACTCCGTGAAGTATTCAAACATGGTTACATCTCTGGGGGATGAATTACCATTAATAAAAAACTTTACATTTCAATGTAAAGATTCTATACAATCTTAATGAATACAGATTAATACCGAGAGACTTTTATTTTGGTGTAAATTTGTATTTTTTTCAGTACCTCATTTACCTTACATTATTTTGTACACAAGTTATGATGATTGTAATTTGTCACGTATAAGTTGCTCATGCTACAAAAATCTTTTCTAATATTATTAATGTCCTTATTTTTTCTACTTTCCTCAAAATAACCTTTATAAAAATAAGAGGGGGGCGCAATTTTCTGTTCCTGCCTCAAGAGCAAGAGGAGCTATCTACGGCTCTGTTATACGGTGTAAAAGGTGTTTCTCCACCCCCTCCCCCAGGTAAGAGGAAGAGTTAGCATGACCGTGAACCCATATTACATGCCGGTAAAAAGCACCGTTTACTGGAAACAGGAGGAGAGAATGTCATGTATGTATGTGCTATGGAGGTGAGCTGCATTCCAAGGAGATCTAGAATGACTGCAATCCCCACCATAAACAAATCTTCTCGACTTCCTCCTATGGGGGCCAGCAAAGTATTGGCCTGAAGGGCACAGACACGCAGGGCCAGCATGACTGGGGTGACCGTAAATTGCCCAATGTATCTCCAAGGGGGTATTTATTTCTGCACAGGGGTATTTCCTTTCAGTTTTTAGAAAAAGTATACAGTAGTGAAGTTCCCACCCATCCTCCCTTGTTTTGTTGTGTTCTGGGTATGGCAGGGGGGTCCCTTGGGGTCTGGCGTAAGTGCGGTAGTTGGCCATCTGAGGTATGGTAACTCGGGTTGCATTAGCCAGACGGCTACATGCAGGACTCCGCATGGGATGGCCCCAGGGGGAGTTCATATCGGTGTCGCTATCATGCAGGGAGGATGCCAGTAAGCGATTTAACATCGTTTAACCCTGCGCCAGCATTCCCGGGGGATCCTGTCCTAGTAAGCTAGGACGTTAATTGTTTAAGGACTTTATTAGGATGTTATTCGTGGGATATTAATAAATGTTTACACGTTTAAAGTTTACGGTTATGTTTGTCGCAGGTGTTTTTAATAAAATCTGTGACCGTTTTAAAATCCAGCGGCTCTCTTGTCTTTATTGGGTAACTGATGACTGGCCATGCCCATGTCAAGTACAAGCAAGCAGCCAGCATTTTAATAAAAGCATCTTGTTTATTGGATATTGGCAGCCGGTGGACGTCTCCTTGAAGCAGAGAAGCCCCGCTGCTGGCACTTACGCCAGGGCTTCTATTACGGAAACGCTGGCATAGAAGTCCCGGCTGAAATGCCAGAAGCAGCAGAGGTTGTCTACGCGCATCTCGCAGAGGTCCACTGACTGCCCCCGCTAGACACCAGGGAGTGGGGGGATGCATTGGTAAGTCTGGGTGAGGAGCAGAGTGGCATATCTGGGGGCATAAAGCATATCTAGGGGTAGAGTGGTATATCTAGGAAGCAGAGTGGCACATCTGGGGTGATAAAGCATACCGGGGGCATAAAGCATGTCAGGGGAGCAGAGTGAAATTTCTGGGGGCACAAAGCATATCTGGGGAGCACAGCAGCATATCCGGGGGCACAAACCATATCAGGGGGGTATAAAGCACATCTGGGGGGCAGAGTGGGACATCTATAAGTAAGGTCCATTATTAATTAAGGGGGGGCCTTAAAATGGCTATTGGTTTTCCAGGTTTCATCTAACTGCATAATAGATACCGATAATGTTAAAATACATGTATTCCTGTTCATTAGGTAAAATACGGTTTTACCATTCCACTAATGTGCACTTTAAAAATATTTTTTTCTTTAAAATAGCACCAAACTATAAGGGCGCGGCCTGTAATCAAGCCAATAAAAAATGTAGTTAGGATGGGAGGAAATCAGAAACCGAATTAAAGAAAATCGAAAAAAAGGTGGTCTTGGCTCTTAAACATTGGGTTACCTATGTCCCGGTCCTGAGTGATAGAAACGGAGAACAAACATTTGCAGCCACAGGTCTCAGATGACCCACAATGTAAGGCATAGTGGAAAATATTTCTGTAGTTTTTCAACTTTCCCTGCGATAACCGGTTTCACCGCTACGGTAATGGTTGTGATTCGTTTGTAAATACGGGCCGGGCCATTGGTCAGGAAACAGTCAGCACACCTATTTTCGGGTGATCCAACATTTTTAATTGTGTACATTAAGTGATGAATTGGAATGCAGAAGACCACAGTGGACGTGTGTCCAGCAAAGCTCAGTCGTACCTGGATGCCATCTCATTAACTCCTTGTTAGTAATTTCTAGATGATTGGAACAATGTAATGTTTCCAATTGCCTTCTGAAGCCACCCAACCGATCATCTCCCCATACATTGTAAATTGGTGACAGATAAATAATAAAGACAATAAAGACAAATAAAGACAATAAAGGTAAAAAATGGGGATGTAAAGTTGTTTGGGGTGGGAGAGGGGAAAGATATGGAGAATATTAGCACCACCTCCCCTGAGGAAGAAATTGTGTGGACATCCATTGTAAATTTTTGTATTGAAGTTAACCCAAATTCGATACGAAAATTGATTATAATCCTTTCAACTTATCAAGTTTACAACTTTTCTACATTTTATATACGATTTATCTATTAGCTTCAATTAAAGAGGCAATAAAAAAATTACAAGGGAGGACCACAGTGAGAAACATCAAACCAACTCAAAAATATGGAAAAACCCATATCAATAGAAACGCCATAAAAACCTATCTGCACTTAAATTAACATGAGTTGTTCCTTCTTATAAATAACCAACTTGTTTAACTAAACAGAAAACTGAATTAAAATGGCTTCCTGAACCGTAAAATGCATTGAATATCCCCAGAATTGTCACTTTCCAATCAGCCTCTAATCATCTCTCTTCCTCCCCCTACTCCATTTTATTTAACTTCTTGTCAAAGCTCCCCCAGCCATATACAGGACAGGATATAAACTGTATCCTGAGGAAGCCCTCACATACCTGGCCCTTCTGGACTGCCCTCTCCTCTCCCTGGCTTAATCCTGGCAAATCTGGATGTGGTACAGATGTTCCTTCTTACATTCCCGCCAATTTGTAGCCCGACGTCATCTCTCCGGAGGCCATTTTGTTGTCCTGAGTCCAGTAGCAGTCAGTGAGCGTGTGTATATATGAGTCATTACTTACTCCGTAATTTAATATCACTGAGTTCTAAACACAGGAGAAAGCCCAGCATTACATAGTCATGTAGTCTTGAGGAGAGAAGGTGTGTTACTGCTGTCTCTTGTGTTTGGAACTCTACAACAGCCATTAGCTGAAGCAATTGCTTGGACCGCAGAGGTGAGCCCCGCAGCCGCTTCCGGTCGGGGACTTCCGGTTGCATTTATTTCTGTAAGCGGAGCGGAGCAGCTGCAGGTCGGATGTGATTTATTATAAAGGGGTTTTTATTAGAGTCACCCAGAGATTCTCTGTCATGTTATTAATATTAACGCCATTGATAAGGTGAAGCATTCCTAGAATAAATGAGAGAGCCTGGGGATAATTCACTGTATAACAGACATTAAATAGCTAACAAGGGGTTAAAACTGTAGGAGACTCTGGGGAACAACCCACAGGATGTAGAAAGGGAGAAGGAATCTGCCTCAGAAAGGGATTTAAGGGGTTAACACACACATTAAAAAGATGGGAATAAAACTAAAATCTATAAATGCAGAATATGAGTGACTAGAACCCCGGGGTGTTATGGAGGGGCAGTTAGCGGGGGCAGGGGTTGTAGATACCGCGGGCTGGAAGTATTTTAGCGCCCAGACCTATGAGTCGTGACAGAAACGCGTTAGATTGTAAGCTCTGTGGGCTAGACCCTCCCCGCCTCCTGTTTCTGCATCTAAGTTGTTATGAGACGCTCTGCTTGTCCCGTTTAAACATTGTACTGCGCTGCGGAACAGGATGGCGCTATATGGATCAATAACTAATCATTGATGCCCTTGCCCTGGGCTGGCAGAATGCAACAAAACAACAGAGGGTGGGAGGATAACTTCACTACTGTTTATTTTTTATAAAAACTGAAAGGAATTACCCCTGTGCAGAAATAAATACCCCCTGGGAGGGGTAACAGATAATATTACCATAAACCTTATCAGAGGGTCCCTGTTGGGCTACCACCTAAAAAGATACATTGGGCAATTTACAGTCACCCCAGTCATGCTGGCCCTGCGTGTCTGTGCCCTTCAGGCCAATACTTTGCTGGCCCACATAGGAGGAAGTCGAGAAGATTTGTTTATGGTGGGGATTGCAGTAATTCTAGATCTCCTTGGAATGCAGCTCACCTCCATAGCACATACATACATGACATTCTCTCCTCCTGTTTCCAGTAAACGGTGCTTTTTACCGGCATGTAATATGGGTTCACGGTCATGCTAACTCTTCCTCTTACCTGGGGGAGGGGGTGGAGAAACACTTTTTACACCGTATAACAGAGCCGTAGATAGCTCCTCTTGCGCTTGAGGCAGGAACAGAAAATTGCGCCCCCCTCTAATTTTTATAAAGGTTATTTTGAGGAAAGTAGAAAAAAATAAGGACCTTAATAATATATATTAATGGTAATTCATCCCCCAGAGATGTAACCATGTTTGAATACTTCACGGAGTAATTTCACTCACATTATAAGTGAGCAGCGAGTGTTCTGGGACACCTGACCGTTACACCAACAGGGACTTTTATGACATCGCATTCTAAATACACAGACGTTAACCCCTTAACGACAAATACCCAATGTTTTTATGTTTTTTTTGTCTTTTTTCTGCACGTTATGGGGCAATAAGTACCAGTAGTGTATTCAAAACCAATTTTTCCCCAAAGCTTGTCATTCTGCCCCATGTGTTATTTGGGTAACTTTGAAGCCGACCAATGCAATTTACCCCATCAAACTATATATTTTCAAAAACTGGACACCCCAAGGTATTTCAAAAGCTGGTATTTTAGCCCTTTCCATGCACTGATTTTACCACCAGCCTTTGTGAAACTTTATGGTAGTTATTTATTTTTGTATTTTTTTCACACATGTTTTACTTCAGGTATAAATTTTCCGCTCCTGGTATAAGTCCGTGTTACACAACACCCCAATATGTGTTCATTAACATCTCCTGAGCGCAGTGATACCCCCATGTTTTGTTGGGTTATTTGGGAGGTAAAAGACCCCCTTTTGTAAGGTGTGTATTTTTTGCCATTTAGACAGTCTGTGCCCACGTCCCATATTTGGGACATAGAAACATAGAAAGTGACGGCAGATAAGAACCAGAAGGCCCATCCAGTCTGCCCAACCTCTGAGTACTCTCCTTTAGTACCGGCCCTTATCCTATATCTAGCTTGGCATTATGCCTATCCCATGCTTGCTTAAATGACTTTACTGTATTAACATCTACCACTTCCACTGGGAGGCTATTCCATGCGTCCACTACCCTTTCTGTAAAGTAATATTTTCTGATGTTACCATTAAACCTTTGCCCCTCTAGTTTATGCTTGTGTCCTCTTGTTGCAGTCTACATCTTTGAAGCCGGCCAATTCAATTTACTCCATCAAATCATACGTGTTTTTAAACTAGGCACCCTATGGGCTTTATAATGCCAATATTTAAGCTCTTTCCACGCAGGAATTTTTGTGAAGTGTTAGAAAGGACTTGCTCATAAAAAAAAACTATATATATATATACACTTTTTTGGTGACAGTGGGGAAATATTTTTACGTGTTACCATATTTTTTTAAGGAGCCCGAGAGTTGTCAGAGCCGGATAGAACCTTTGTGAACTCATTGATTTTTCAGTTGGTGACGCCATCTTGTGAGTGACAGCAACGTCATTTACAGGATGGCACGTGGGGTTGCTCTTCGGAGCAATCACAAGGCTATCGGGGTAGGGGGGTTGTGTTGCTACATGCCTTGATATCTAAGATGCAGCCGGGTCCCTCCCCTTCAGACTTTCAGATGTGTATCAGCTTTAATCGGGCATCTCTATTGTAAGTGTTTTGGCTTCAGCCAATCGCCGTTATATGCAATTGGTCGACAAAACCAGTGAGGCCTACAGAAGAAAGATCAAACTACATATTAATGTCTATTTATTTAGAATGTGAAGTCATCAAAGTCCCTGTTGGTGTAATGGTCAGGTGTCCCAGTACTTTTGTCCATATCGTGTATATTATATATACATATAATGTGTGTGGGTGTGAACAGGTTAAAATCTGATAAACAAGATGCTTTTATGAAAATGCTGGCTGCTTGCTTTTACTTTGCTGGCCCACGTAGAATTTTTCACCGTCCAGCACATAACTTTCTATTGGAGGAAGTTTCTTCCGTTTCCTTGTGGCCGGTGCTTTCTATGAGCGATAGAAATATTTTGGCCCTTTGGTTGATTTTTTTCGTTATTGGGTATTTATTACGATATCTTTGGAATAGCAGGTATACTTTCTTTTACGCATTTTTCTCTCCTCTCTGTCTGGATTCTGTTCACAAAACAAAATGAAAACTACTTTCAGATCAATATTTCTAAATATTCCAAACGAAGAACATAGAAATCTCGGAAATTCAGAGATTCCCCTTTGGGACCATCGGGTCTGCCTGTTATTCCAGCTGAAAAAACTCAACCTTAGTCCTTGGTCTTGACTAAGGAGCCATATGTCTCTCTCATCCGAGTTTCAATTCTTTCATTGTACCACTTCTGCTGGGAGGCTGTTCCACTTATCTAACACCCATTCAGTAAAGTAAAGAAGGAACTTGCCAAGATGGGGTAAATTAACATGTGGCTGTCTGCTACACTAAATATTTTATATTCTATATGTCTATATTCTATATGTCAAGACACTTTACGTACAGCGCTGCAGAATCTGTCGGTGCTTTATAAATAAAATCTAATAATAAATGGTAATAAATACATGAATTCACCAAAATAGAGCTTTATGGAATAAAATCCCTAAGAAAGATGGGCAATATAGTAACGCAAATATTACAGAATCAACATTAGGCATTTATCCCCCAAGAAACTATGAATTTAAAAATGTTGGAAACACTTAAAGGCCGCAAATATAACCAAATATTTCTTCAATAAAACCCGCATAGGGAAGAATTTGAGGAGAAGCAAATATTTTCACAGCATTAACACTTAACATGCCGTTATACTTGCAGAGGAGAATTGCACAGCAGGACTCCCCCATTCTTTTGCCGGGCACTTGGCGCCTCTTGTAATGCTGATTGTCATGATTAACTCATATAATGTAGTGTATACATGGAAGGGTAACCCAGCAGAGGTGGTTAGTTTCTTTGTTTAAGCATTCCATAAATTAATTTGAGGTTGATTTACATGTTTCTTTGTGCATGCCCTCTGTATCTGTTCTGGCTGGAGGTGTCATCTTCCCAAAGGACCCCTGTGGTGATTCGTGGCCTAACTGATAAGGACCCTGAGTTATAGGAATTCCATTCCTATCTTAAGTGGAGGGGGGTTTCCATCACCTTTACCCCCCATAACTTATTGGCACATCAAAGATGGGACCCGATTCTTGGGGATGGTGTCAAATAATCGGTCATGTGGTCAGAGGGGCGTTTGCTTGCAAAAGTCTGATTTAGGGACAATGCAGCGACCTCAAAGCAGAACTCCATGATATACTCTGATCAGAACAACATCATAAGAACCATCTGGACTTAAGGAGTTCCCACAGGCCTACTTATTGGAGAAACTCGTGAGTGAGGGTCCTG
>VKOC01001552.1:0-11547 GCA_009364415.1 Spea multiplicata | reverse complement strand
AAAGTCTCTGTATATTTTTCTGTGACTTAATTATTTAGTTAGCTGTGATATGATCTTCGTGTTTTGTATCAAGATATCTTCCTCATTTTACCATATGCAGTTTGCTGGCTTGTTCGAAAATACATATGCAGAGGTTTTATAATGACATCATCATATCAGTCAATAATCATCATTGTCTGGTCACATACATGTCCACATTTATTTAAGTCCGACTACAGTAGCTGGTGGCAAGCATGTTCTATTGAACAACCAGTTTGGAAACAACATGATCCAATTGGCACTCTTCATGTTTATCAAAGACATAGAAACAGGATTTAAAAGAAGCATTGTAAAATGTGTTCCATAATCTCCTAATTTGGCATGTGCCCAATGAAAATAAGTCATATAGAACAAGTTTAGGGAGTGGATGGGATAATCAAGAGCTCAGCCTGCTTGCCAGGAGAAATGAGAGCTACGTCTTTATCTGTTTTGGATCTGTTTCCTGGTTAAAATGAGTTATCTAATTGCACGCTTACCATTTGATAATAAAATGCTTTCCACATAATAAAAATCTTGTGTTTACCAGCACAGGGAATCCGAGATTACACTGCTAATAAGATAAGGAAATAATTCAGAAGGCATTTTATTACAAAAATAATGTTTTTGGTTAAAGTTCATGTGGACATGTTTTTTTTAAACGTCTTCTTAAATGTGTGCCTATTAAGTTTAAAAAATCTAGTCTTTTTAGATCTATAAAACTCATTTTATTGGTCTCCTTGAAGTCAAAAAGCTCATGCTTACAAAATCTGCACACATCAAAAACACTGTGGTTAAAAGAATGAAAATAAAGATGTGTTTAACAGTAGCAGTGAAGTTGTGAAATAAATCTTGTAACCATTACTGGGAGAAGACAATAAGAATTAGGTCACAGATTAACAACTCAAGGATTTTAAGGAGTACTCTGGAGAGACACTCTATTTTGTATCTCATTATATCTCAAATAAGGAGACTGACATCTGAAAAGAAAAGACCAGCTATTCTGAACCCCATAGATTACTATTGTAAGGTTTCATGACATGCAGAACCCAATAGGTGGAAAAGGAGCAATGAACCTGGATTGGGTTGCGCCAAAAACCATATACGTTGCATTGTTGTTACTGGACATCCTGCCAAATGGGTGAGGCAAACACACAGATGTAATGGCCATGATTAATAATAAAACATATTATGAGTAATGTGGCTTTGTCTCGACTATTATGCCCTTGAGGAAGGGTTGTCCTTATACCCATTAATGACAATGCCTTGTGAGCCCTTACACGTACGGGCTTTTACATGAACGCGTTATCTTGCTACCAGCTAGTAGACCAGTATTTATCCATGATATCTTCACCAGAGCTGTCTTGGAGTATAAATACCAAGGATACGGAATCATGCCTGTAGCATATAGAGACAATGAACGCCAGTGGGTAAAATGGCAGTGTTTGGCACGTGGGGGATATATGTGGGACTAGCTGTGTTGAAAAGCATTGCTTACTTTTCATCCAATCAATAACTGCTGAAAATAGTAAAGCTTTTAAAAGTACATACATCTGGACCTGTGATGTGTCTGGAATACAGAGTAAAAACAATGTGCTCTCATAGTTCGGCTAAATAAAATCAAGCCAGGTTTTTTTTAGAACATCCATGGTGCTTGTTGTAGAGATACGGATGAGGAGGAGATATGTTATCGTAATGCAAGCTGCCTGGAATGATGGAGCAATGTTTGAAAAAACTATAATAAATAAAAGGTCTAACATACAGTTTGTTGAAGGTCTGAAAGCTATCCCCAGGAACAATGAAGTCATTATGCCCGAGCCAACCAATTTGTGCTGCACTTACCAACAAAAAAAACCACTGCCAAGGATCTCAGGTATGAACCCTTGAGAAGACTCCTAGACAGGAAAAAAAAATAGCAGTGGTTTCCCAGATAAGATTGTGTCATTAGAGACCTCGGGTTCTGTAATGGATACACCCATGCTACTGCACCATGGTAAAATATGTTACAATCCAAACTGACTCAGAATTCGTACGGACGTGAATGTTGCAATAAGTTGTTCCTCTTTGGTTTTACCAACTGACAGAAAGGACTGAAAAGGCAAAATGTATTCCTATTAGTGATTCCACCAGCTGTAAAATTATTACAGTAGATAAATCAAAGAGTCCAATTTTCCGTGAATCCGTCGCTAACACATGGAGTTCACATTAGAAACCTACAGCCAATGTAGACCACTGACACACTCAGTAGAGTGGCAGCAAGTGGCAGCACATATGATTTACAGTTCCGATGGCACACAGTTTGCAGTGCACAGCAGGAGTTGTATGACATATCTTGATTAATTTGTGCTGACTACTTCAGCTTTACAGACCAGCTGCTACTTCAGATTAAACATCACACAGAATTGAAATTGAACAAATTTGCAATCACTTAACTCAGTAGCCTGAGCAACCCACTAGATGTACGGAATCAAGATAAATTTTGCTGCTTGCATGAGAACACTGGACATTCAGAGATTAAAGGAAGATGCTGTGCAAACGGCTCACAGCCAGAATTAGATGAGTCCAAGCATGGTACCAATTAAGGGGGAAGCAAACTTGAACCTTCTAATTTGCAGTTACGTCAAATTCACAATTTTAGCTGCACACTTGAGTTCATGATGCATGATGGAATACAACTTTCCATGAATGAAGCACACAAAAAATACCCACAAGTTCGAAATAAAATAATAGAAATCTCAGATATGAGAAACATGACACTTTAGTACTGATAGACGTTATTGTTAAGTTTTACTGTGTTATTTCTATAAAAAAAAAAAAAGGGGGAGAGAGATATACAAGAACGTACCTTAAACTATAACACCTCTGCACTATAAATTAATAAAAACATAAGTGATAAGACATAGCAAAAGCCACGAATTCCATGAAAAATGCAATTTTTAATTATATTTGTTCATTAAAGCTATTTTCATACAAAAACTTACTTGTGATAAAATGACGTATGTACGCTGCTGGATGGATACAATCTTACACTTTTCAAGCATGAGGCCCGCAGGAGCTGCAAAAGAGGTGGGAGATGCATTGGGCACCATCCCACAGGGCATCTGCCCAGTGTGACTGATGGCCAATTCGGGGATGTCTCCATGTCTTATTCTGTATGTCCCTCTTTGTGTGTGCTTTGTCTTTATATACATGTTTGTCATTGTTTATCTCTTTTTTAATCTTTTGCATTTTTTCTGTTTATATCATCTTTTTTCAGCATATTCTTGAGAGAAGTTGCCTTTTCACTTGTCTCATTAACAGAAGCCACGAACCTTCAAATAGCAGCTTCCCATAGCTTCAAAATGTATTAAAGTGGTCTATTAATTGACAATATACAGTGTAGTTTATTTTGATTAGCTTGCTTTCTGGTTAACCTCTCATGCATAGCGCAATTTCATAGCGTAATAAATGCTGACATGGTACCCTGGTAAAAAAAAAAAAAAAAAAAACAAAAAACATCTCCATGAGGCAAGTACCCTGCAGTCAATTTGTACCATACGGTATATTGCACATATCATGCACATATCATGCACATGCTCATTTTGGGGACTCCCGCACTCTGCTATCATATTGTTGTGTGACCACACACCCAGGAGAAAATATTTGTCTGCAACAAATAAGACTTATTCCAGTTACACAAACTTCCTGTGTGATTGCTTTACCAGTCAAATTGCTTGTCCCAGAAGCTATTTTTGGAAGGTGCCGTTTCAATTACTTAGACTTTGGTTAAATGTACATAAGGTTATTGTACAATGGAAGGGTTATGTGAAGAACAATTTGTCTATGTCAAAAGAAAGATTAATTCATCCCAAGTATGATTTAACAGATAGATGGAAGTTTATAAATCTGGAACACCTAGACATCTTTTGATAGCTGGGCTGGAAAATTAATAACTTAAAAAGAAAAAAAAAAACCTAAAATAAAAAAGTAAAAATGTTATGCTTATTAGATCAATCACAAGTATCAGGTCGCACTGTTGTGGGCCATCACTCAGTACTACATGGTACATGATGCTTGCTCCCAGGTGTCCCATATGCTGGGTTAGCTCTGCATGGAGAAAAGAAACTAACCCGGGGTAGCAGGGCTTCTTTTGGAGACACAGAGTTCCCAGGTATAGTGAGGCATGCTGAGAGACACACACAAACATATCTTGATGATGAAGGTTTATCTAGGTTCATGCTAAAATGAACCAGATTTTAAACCTTGCGTGACATTGAAGAAAATTAGTCGTAACATCCTGTATTGTTGAGATGTTGTATTACAAAGTGAAATTTGTGCAATAAGCTGAAATCAGTGGTCTGTGCAAATTAATTGCTGTGCATTGCTGATTGCAGTACATGTGATCTTCCTGCCGGGGGAGGCTTATTAGTAGTCTCAGTATGGTCTGGATAGACCTTCTGGGAAGCGTTTTACTTTTAATTCTGTGCTTTTTCTGCATTCAAGTATTCTCCTGTATTTTGGTGTAATTGGTGCTTACGTCAAGTGCCATTACACAAGATCAGTCAGCAAGAGGATAGCAATGCTGGCCCCTAACGACAGAGGAGACCTCAGGCTGTCTTATGACTGATCTCCCTCGGTCATCTACAGCATGTCTTATAGGGCGTAATAGTACATAGAATATATATCGGCAGATAAGAATCATTCGGCCCATCTAGCCTGCCCAATTTCTGAATACTTTCATCAGTCTCTGGGCTTATTTTATATCTAGGATAGCCTTATGCCTATCCAACGCATGCTTAAACTCTTTCACTGTATTAACCTGTACCACTTCTGCTGAAAGGCTATCCCATGCATTCACTATTAAATACACTCTCCTCCTTTGTCGTGTTGATTCCCTTTATGTGTTTCAATTATTTATATCATATGCCTAAGGATCGCGGAGCAGGTAATGTCCCTGGAGGTTTCCAAGGTGGAAGTGAATGTCAAAATTAGGTATGGACTCAATATATATGTATATATAGTAACAGAATAGATACAAATATGGTTGCCTAATTTTGGAAGAACTTAAGTCTCCGTGCCTTTCTTTTGGCTCTCCCTGTGCTCTGCAGATTCACTCCGCATTAAAAACTCTACAGATTCACATTGATAGCTCAATAGTCTGCCTAGTTCAAACTTAAAATTTTCCAGTAGGAGTGAGAGCATTGGGAGGCTAGAGGGAAATGTGCGTGCACAGTAAACTCATAGGTTTTCCCTGCCAGGAGTTGGTCAGTAGCCACAACTAAAACTACAAAGTACTGGTTTAAAGTGAAGGACTTTTTGCCTCACTCATGCCTGATAATAAATCTGGGCATTACTGTCAATGCAGTTCACATTAGACTCGAAGGTCAGGTCTTACCACTCCGAGCTGATTAGGTGGGCAAGGTTGTGCAGAGTCAGTTTTCATAACTTTCTCAATTTGTTCTCAGTTTTTAACAAGGGATTATTACCCTGTGATGTGTTTGGCCATCTTATCCCTTAAGACAGTGCTCCTCAATCCTCTCCTCAAGGCACACCTAACAGTCCAGGATTTATGTATTACTCAGGTATTGAGGAGCACTGCCTTAAGAAAAGACTATTGGGTCTATTAACTAAGATGTCGTGTGGTCAAACAGTTGACTAGACTGACCAAACCGTGGTCAAACAGTTCACTCGGCTGACCAGACTTGATTCCATTCATTTGTCCTTATGTGCAAAACAACTGAAGGGGCATTTGTATATGTTAACACCCCCCATCCAATTAGGAATGGGATGGGGGTGAGGACCCTTGGCTCATTCCTGAAGAGAAAAGGGGGTCACTATTAAAAGCTGTTCCTAGCGTATTTTGAATGCCCATTACATACAATATGAATGACCAAGGTCTTTAAACCTTCTAGTAGTAGGGGATTGTGCAACAAATTGCCATTCAGTGCAATGCTCACCATAATGTCAATTAAAAAAAATAATCTTTTGTAAAGAATACTTAATTGCAACTATTAATGCCACCATTTCTGGTTTTGTGTTTTGCACCGCTTTAGCATTGTTATATAAATAGTGACATTGTCATTTCTATTGTCATTTCTTCCACAACACTGTAAGAATTATGTTATTATTAGAGAATTTTATTTCTTATTTAAAATAATAGCACTGTATGAGCACTGCTTGTTACTAAAGCTAATATTTGTCTGCTTAAATGCTCTGCTTAAAAAATCATTAGCATTGTAATATCGTGTTTATTCTAACAGGATACCATTCTTCATTTCACATTTTAATGGCATCAATTTTACTAATGCTGACGTTGGTGTGGGAGAGTAGTGGGGGTAGTAAGAATGGGGCAAATAGTTTCCCTAATCAACATAGATATATGGAAAAATAGTTTGTTACTGGTGAAAGAAAATAAGAAATAAGGCACACAATAAGGCTGTTTGTGGTGCAGCAATGTACATACACAAACTTACACTCATGCTAACACACACTTATGCATACACACACATGCTAACACACATTCCCTCTAACACACACACTTACACATATACACTCATGCTAACACATATACCCCTACACTGACACACTCACTCTAACATCCATACACACACACACATATACATTCATGCTTAATCCTCTATCCAAACCCCCTAAAACCCACTAATCCTCTCACTCACTCGCTCACTCCTTCCTTACCTCTTTACTCACAATCACAAGAGTGATGGGTTTCAGTGCTCCAATTAATTATTGTTTTATCTCGGATGTGACCATTCACCTTTAACTTTGGCTTTTAACTGCATTGTTTGCTCTGTTTTTATTATAGATAACATAAAAACTCCAGTGTGTGTATATGATGTGAACAAAACTTGTTATGAACCATTGTTCATAATACGCAAACAATATGCAAATATAAGGAAATCAGGTTACTGTAATCCCCTTTTCATAATGGATGTGATATCTAAAGAAAACAAAGATGCTTTTATAGTTATAACCACAAATAATAGCAAATGCATTAAATGTTTGCCATCTAGAGTGTGTGTGCATTAAAATGATGTCTGTATTTTATTTGCAAAATATCAACAGTAGCGAATACAGAAATACAAGTTATACTTAGCTAATGAAGATTCACATGAGAACAAAACCCCAAGTAACAAGGAAAAGATGTTATCTTTTATATGAAACTAAAAATATGCCAGTTCCGAAGGCCGTGTGCTTATTGGTGACGTCATGGAGTGTCAGAGTGTGCTGAGAATCCTTAGGATAGTGGACATTAGTATTATCAGGTCACACAGGTCCGGTTCTCTTAATAAAGCTAACCATTCCCTCTGAATAACATGGCCCTAGCATTTCATCCCTGTCTAGCATGATAACTGCTGCTACAGTGTTGAACATCATTATCCTCTATGCTAACTTACACAGGGATTATGAAGAATTTACTATGTTGGGCAATTATGTGGCTGATCTATAAATTCCATACCTTGTCCCGATTCTCAACCACTATGCTGATGTCCTACCACGTTTCTCCAGTGTCCTATGAGTGATAAAAAATTTAGTTTCTAAATTTCAGGAGAACTCAACAAGAAAATTAGAATTGATTATGTTTATCATTTATTGGCATATCAATTTTAAGGTGTGCTGGGACACTGTTTAGTGCCAGTCCTTGTATACAACAGGAGGGAGGAAGCCAGATTCCCAGATTATTATGTGTTTAATATAAAAAGGTAAAACTGGCAAATATTCATTCATAACAGTTTATTGGCATATATATATTGCTAAAATATTGAGAAATGTATATACAATCAAATTCCTATGGTATATTCAAAAACTTGATAGTTAAAGAATCATCATAGTATTCAAAAGATAAGTACCACAATTTAAAAATTAAATTAATATTTAAAGCTCCTACTCTGATTGATAAATAAACACTACACCATTTTTAGCTCCTGAACTGACAATGAACCTAGGTCTCAATTTTAGAATGCCAGACATGTCTGGCTCCTTTGGAAGACATTTTTTAATACTGGCTACTTAATTATAGCTTTAGTTAATATATTATGGGATTGATTGGCTATTAGATATAATGCATTGCCACAAACCACACAGATATATTAAAGACAGTATATATATATATATCATAATATATATATATATATATACTATATATATGATATATATCTGTCCTTCTTGGTTAATGCCAGAAATAGATAGAGTTTTTCCCAAAGAGCGAACACGAGAGTGGCCGGTGCCAAGTCTAATGTATATATATTTATAGTTATATATATATATATATATATACACATACACACACATATACAAACACACTCCCGGGCCACTTTATTAGGTACACTGGTTACTGCTGGTTAACAAAAATAGCAAATCAGCCAATCACATGGCAGCAACTCAATGCACGTAGACATTGTCAAGACAACTTGCTGAAGTTCAAATTGAGCATCAGAATGGGGAGGAAAGGGGATTTAAGTGACTTTGAACGTATTTTGAACGTATCCTAGCGTATTTTGAATGCCCATTACATACAATATGAATGACCAAGGTCTTTAAACCTTCTAGTAGTAGGGGATTGTGCAACAAATTGCCATTCAGTGCAATGCTCACCATAATGTCAATTCAAAAAAATAATCTTTTGTAAAGAATACTTAATTGCAACTATTAATGCCACCATTTCTGGTTTTGTGTTTTGCACCGCTTTAGCATTGTTATATAAATAGTGACATTGTCATTTCTATTGTCATTTCTTCCACAACACTGTAATTTAAGTGACTTTGAACGTGGCAGGGGTGGTCTGAGTATTTCAAAAACTAATCTACTGGGATTTTCACACACAACCATCTTTACATAGAATGGTCCAAGAGAAAATATCCAGTGAGAGGCAGTTGTGTGGATGAAAATGCCTTGTTGATGTCAGAGGAGAATGGACAAACTGGTTCGAGATGACAGAAAGGCAACAATAACTCACATAACGACTCATTACATTACAACCAAGGTATGCAGAATACCATCTCTGAATGCACAACATGTCGGACCATGAAGCAGATGGGCTACAGCAGCAGAAGACCACACCGGGTGCCACTCCTGTCATCTAAGAACAGGAAACTGAGGCTACAGTTCTCACAGACATAAACTGGACAATGGAAGACTGGAAGAATGTGGCCTGGTCTGATGGGTCTCGATTCCAGCTGCGACATTCAGATGACAGGGTCAAAGTTTGGTGTAAACAACATGAAAGCATGGATCCATCCTGCCTTGTATCAAAAATTCAGGCTGCTGGTGGTGTAAGGGACATTTTCTTGGCATACTTTGGGCCCCTTAGTACCAATTGAGCATGGGTTAAACGTGACAGCCTACCTGAGTATTGTTGCTGACCATGTCCATCCCTTTATGACCACAGTGTACCCAGATTCTGATGGCTACTTCCAGCAAGATAATCCACCATGTCACAAAGCTCACATCATCTCAAACTGGTTTCCTGAACATGACAGTAAGTTCACTGTACTGCAATGGCCTCCACAGTCACCAGATCCCAAACCAATAGAGCACCCCTGGGATGTTGTGGAACGGGAGATTTGCTTCATGGATATGCTGCCGACAAATCTGCAGCAACTGCGTGATGCCATCATGTCCATATTAGCCAAAAGCTCTGAGGAATGTTCCCAGCACCTTGTAGAAAGTATGCCACAAACAAACAATGAAGGCAGCTCTGCAGGCAAAAGGGAGTTCAACCTGGTACTAGCAAGGCGTACTTAATAAAATTGCCAGTGAGTATATATATAGCGTATTTGCCCGAATATAGGCCACACTTTTTCCCCCCACTTTAAGTCTCTAAAGTGGGGGTGCAGCGCAGGAATGCGCAATTCGCATCGACCGATGTCCGGGACATGCAGTTCTGGGTGCCGAGCAGGCCAGGCAGCAGGGTTAGGATACAGATCCTCTGCAGCGCTGCAGGGGACCTGCATCCTACTCTCTGATACACTGAGACAGCCTCCCCTGCCAGCACTTTCCACGGGGGGAGTGCCGGCACGGGAGATTGTCTAAGCGCATCACGCAGACGTTCACCGGCAAGGGAGATTGTTAAAGCGCAGACGTTCTCCGGCATGGGAGATTGTTAAAGCACATGGTGCAGAAGTGCCGGCTGCGGAGGTTGTTTATGCTTGCATCGCCGCAGCCAGGGAACATCTGCACCGCAGATGTCCCCCGCCAGCCCCCTAGACACCCAGGAATCTGCATTGGTAAGCCTGGGGGGGGCATATCTAGGGAGCAGAGTGGCAGCATATCTCGGGGGGCAAAGTGGCAGCATATCTCGGGGGAGGGCAGAGTGGCAGCATATCTATTCCACTAAGTTGTTTTTTTTCTAAGAATCTAAATTTTTCTTTAAAAAAGCACCTAACTTTTAGGGTGCCTCCTATAACCAGGTGCAGCCTATAATCAAGCCAATACGGCATATATAATGAGAAAAATATTAACTTTATGTTATGATTCTCTAAAATATGCAGATCATACCTTGCTTTCAAAAACTAAAAAGCATTTAAGAATGAGGCCATCTTAACCATGTGTCACTCTTCCTCTCATTCCTTAATGTATTTGAAAGGAAATGTATGATGGCTCCAAACGAATATACGTATATGTTACCCATGAACATTTGGTTTCTAGTGGCCTTATTATTGAGCAGCCAAACATGGGTGCTTAGGTGTTTTTCATAAATAGACAGTGGACCTACACATTGGCATGGATCTGGCATTTATCTAAACACAGACTATTTGAAAAATAACCCAGCCCTATCATTTTACGATAATATCTATACAAAAAGGGTTAGCAAAGTAACCCAAGGACGCCACAAATCATTCACACCCAGACACATTTTGCCAATGGCAGCATACTATACATTGTTATACAAAATGAATATTTATAGCTAGGACCACTAAAAACTAGTTAAAACTAGTTTCTTTTATTTAAAAAATGTAGTTATTCCTGAGTTCCTGCTATAGGCTACAGCTACCCTACCTCCCCACTCCTTCACCCTTTACGTATTGGTTCATTCCATTGGTCATTATGTTGACACACCTACTTTTACGTTTTTTATACATAAAACTGAATTTATATTGTAATGATTCTCAAATGGACAGTATGATTAAAAAAGGACAGTATTAATATTAGTAACAGTAACACATTAATAGTACTGGAGTCATAATGTGTACTTAAAGCTTCTAAAATAAAGATACTATAAAACTAGGTTTTCTATAATCTGTTATTGCCAGATTAATTTAATTACCGAGGTCAGTACAGAAATATTGGAAAATATCCCAAAAAGAAGACTTAATTAATTGGTAATCTATCCAAGAAAACCAAGAGTAGCTCATTTGAAGGGTAACGCATTCTGTCTGTAATGGTATCTTGAAAATTTTTTGCTAGTGCAAAGGAGGAACATTGGTTGTTCAGCCTTACTCTTAAAAAGACATTTTCTTTCCTTGGCCACCATTACATTTACATTACATATTATGGTATATTACAAGGCTTGGAATGGGTGTACACTTGGATATG
>VKOC01001551.1:0-99985 GCA_009364415.1 Spea multiplicata | reverse complement strand
CATATATACTAATCCACACATATACCAAACCACACATATACCAAACCACACATATACCAAACCACACATATATACTAATCCACACACATACCGGTATATACTAATCCACACATATATACTAATCCACACACATACCAAACCACACATATACCAAACCACACATATATACTAATCTACACATATATACTAATCCACACATATATACCAATCCACACATATATACTAATCCACACACACACATACCAAACCACACCTATACCAAACCACATATATACCAAACCACACATATATACTAATACACACATATATACTAATACACACACACATACCAATCCACTCTCACTTAATGCTTTCCTACCTTTCCTTTCTTCCTTCAGCTTCTTTTCCTCTTCTTCTGTTCATCTGTCTTCTCTTCTTCCGGGTTCAGAGGGCAGCGGTGGGCGCGGCTTCAGTGCTGTGCGCCGGGATCTGACAACAGACCCCGGCGCACAGCAGCTGTTGCCGTGCGGATCGCAAGGGAGCAGTATCGGAGGTCTTTAACAGACCTCCGGCTCCCTTGAGTGAGCCGGAGGTCTGTTAAAGACCTCTGATACCGCTCCCTTGCGATCCGCACGATCGCATGGGAGCGGTATCGGAGGTCTTTGCCGGCACCCGGCACCCCTCCAGAGACGGACAGTAATGTCCGCCGCTGGAGGAGCCTGCTCCTCCAGCGGCGGACATTACTGTCCGTCTCTGGAGGGGTGCCGGGTGCCGGCAAATTGGCACCCCCGTGATGAGCGGCACCCGGTGCGGACCGCCCCCCCCGCCCCCCGCTAGGAACGCTACTGCATACAACTTGTGCGCGTACACTAAATGGGAGAGGAGAAAATTACAGCTAAACATGAGCACCGTAAAAGTGTTAAAAGTAAATAACAGCCAGGTCCATAAGGGGTAAAACACAATGCTGCCTGTGCACAGTATAATGTATTATTCATAGGCAGTATTCTTATGCCAGGACAGACCTGAATTTGATGGCACAGCGCCCAAGAAAATAGGACTGTCCCAGCAAAGGACCTATTCTGGATAAGCACAGTCCTTGAAGGTTTAAATTGGTCAGATGGGGAGGTCTCCCTTGTAACTGGCCCATTGAGCAGCACAAATGTCAGCCTGATCAGAGGATCTGTCCCCAGTTATGTGAAATAGTGGCTGTAACCCTAGGCCTAGTCCAGAGTACACGGCTGCATATAACTGTAAGGAGGTGGTGTGATTTACAGAGATGTATTGAATACATTTAATACAATTAGATCTAATCTAATACATTAGAGTTTTATTTTTTACTTTATTATCAAAATTGAATAATGAAACACTGAGGTTTGTCTCATTCCAGAGTATATTCTGGATAATGTTTCAAAATCTTGGTCAGATAAAACTATTGTGCTCTATTTCAGTATACCTCCACAATCTATATATTGTTTTTTCAAATACAGAAAAATAGTTCAACAAACTATATAAATATAAAACATTTGACAAAGTGCTGTACTCAGATGCAACTGAGCAAAATGCATATATATATATATATATATATAGCCATGTGGAAAAAAATCCTCTTTGAATTTTATGGTTTTACATATCAGGGCTTAATAGCAATCAAATGTGCCTTAGCAGGTCTAAACATTATTTAAAAAAATAGGTAAATACAACCTCAGATGAACAACAACACATGTTACACTGTGTCATGATTTATTCAACAAAAATAAAGCCAAAATGGAGAAGCCATGTGTGAAAAAGTACACCTTATGATTCAATAGCTTGTAAAATCACCTTTAGCAGCAATAACTTAAGTAATCATTTTCTGTATGTCGCTCACATTGTCGTGGAGGAATTTTGGCCCACACTTGTTTACAATGTTGCTTTAGTTCAATTTCAGACAAGCTTTAGCTGTCAGACAGATGCTCTCACATTTGACTCTAGAATATTTTGGTATACAGAGGAGTTCATGGTTGACTCAATGACTGCAATGTTCCCATGTCCTGTGGCTGCAAAACAAGCCCAAATCATCACCCCTCCACCACCGCTTACTTGACAGTTGGTTTGAGGTGTTTGTGCTGGTATGCTGTGTTTGTTTTTTTGCGAAATGTGGCACTTTGCATTATGGCCAAACATCTCCAATTTGGTCTTTTTTGCAATTTTGGAGAAATTGCCTTATAATTCTTCCCAGATTGATGGGCAGCAACGATTGCTTGTCTAACATCATTGCCGATGTCTTTCCTCTTTGGCATCGTGTTAACACACACCTGAAAGCTCCAAACTGGCTTTTATACAAAAAAAACTCAGCTTTTATACAGGGTGTCACACTTGCTGATGACCAATTAATCAAGGACAGTACTTAATTCCTATAAAAGCAGTAAGGGCATACTTAGTTTTTCCACACATGGCTTCTTCATTTTGGCTTCATTTTTGTTGAATATATATGTCATGTGTTGTTTTTCATCTAATTTTACCTAATTTTTAAACCTGCTAAGGAACATATAATTGTTATGTCCTGATATGTAAACCCATAGAATTCAAAGAGGGTGTACTTTCTTTCTCACAAGACTATAATATGTATGTGTGTATATATATATTGAAGCTCCTATCTTGGTGTTGCATAACAATTTACATTACTGCCTTGCCCCAGTGTAGGTAATTGCTTTTGCCAGGACCTTATGAAGCGCTCGCCTCGGCTATCAGTAGGTCTGCAATGCAGTAGTCACTGTGGGACTACAACAATAAAGTTATAGACTTGCACATTTGAAGTTCTGTATTTTATATTTCAATTTAATAATGGAGATCATTATCCCTTTAAGAACCAGGGATTTTCCTGGGTCGATGACCACAACGATGTATCCATTTTTGATGTGGTTTAAATGTAATTTTCATAAAATGCATACTTGCTGGTGTCTTATGGGCACTGGGTACACAATACTTGCTACTCTACACTCTGCATTAGATAACATGATGCTAAAGGCAGGATGCGGATTGCGTTTGATACATGTTTTTATATTACTACAAGTTACCAGTATTTACTATGTATTACACACAGTATGTCATAAGTATTGTTAAACTGCAGAAAAAGTCTAACATGAGTGACAGATCATGTACGTGAATGTTTTATTGACCCACATCTCTGCTTCTACATACTAGCTAATGTATTTGGAGTGCTGCTTCGAGAATTTAGGAGTCTTTCCCCTCAAAGGAAAATGTCTTAAGTATACCCTGTGCTTTTTGTAGATTTTGTAGAATTTACGCTGTAACTGTAGCTTTTTGCGTGAAACCTATGTTTAAATCATACAAGTGATTGGTCTATACCTAAGCTTATAGAGCATGTCAGCAAGAGTGAAGATAAAAAAAACCCTGATCCTCAGTAAGTCAGTGGGGTTCCATTTCCGCTGCCTTGCATTTTATGAGGTAGGGTCAGCTGCCACATTGGGCATACAGATTATTTTGAATAGCCTCAAATAATTGATTGGTGATTAACAGCTGCACAAAATTACATGGGCATGTTCAGCTGCATGAAATTACCCCCAATACCTTCTTACAATATTTTACATTCCTGTTGCAGTTAGTTACATCTTCATTACCAATGTAACCCTGCGCGTGTTAGCCTTTCACAGGCTTCATCACAGTATTAAGCCTTCCATTTTCTTATCAAAGAAGCATTTTCTTATTATTTGAGCTACGTGGATTTAAACAATTTACCCCTAGATGGTGTGTCGGCACCTGGAAACCCATAAATTCCACTAAATAGATTAGTTTCCCACAAGCAGTACAACGTAACATAAAAATAGGGGAAATAGTTTAGCAAAAAATGAGCACAAAATAAAACACTAATCAGTTTATTACTGATGGGAAAAGTTTTAATAAACTGTATTTCTGCAACACTGGAATGCTGCGTAACTGTCGCCAACTGGGTCCTGAAACCCTTCCTCAGACGCGAGGCAGAGTCATAGACAAAGGAAAAGCACAGAATGCGGCACCCACGTAATGTATTGACTTGGCAGGATAGAAGTGATTTTTTGGGGGGGTTGGATTTGGTCTTTAGTTAATCTTTAAACCTGAAGTGCTGCAACCTCATTACAATGAACAAAAGTACAAAAGATTAGTACTTTATGCACCTGTCTCACTTAATGCTCATGCAGACTTTATATATAACTATACTCTGAAACCATCACTTCTACAGTGAGAAGCACTTTGTTTTTTTTCCTCAGATTATGACAATACAGCAGCCCTTTAACCCCTTCCGGACCGGCATTTGCATACTGCATCTTCACTTGAAGACCGCAGTATTTTTTTAAATATTTAAATTCCGTGATCGTGATTCGCTGCAAAGCGATCACGTGCACGGAATTGAGGGGGGGTAGCTGCTACTGATCGCTGGGAACACCCAGCGTTCAGTAGCAGCCGCCCCTCGCGATCCCAGCGTTCAAAGCGACGCTGGATCGCGTAAAAGCAGTGACGTACCTGGTACGTCCCGGTCTGCCGGTGACCCGTGACCCGGAAGTACCAGGTACGTCCCGGTCTTTAAAGGGTTAACCCCTTTGTGACAAAGGCTGATTTTATTTTTTGTACTCTTCGCGACAATGGGCGTTTTAACATTTCTGCGCTGCTCGTGTTTAGCTGTAATTTTATTCTTTCCCATTTACTGAACCCATACAAGTTATTGTTTTCAGTACAAGGGCATACTTTAGGTGACATTGTTTTGATTGTATAATATTTACTATTAAAAAAAAAAAAGTATAAAATATGGTGAAATTTTTTGAAAAAAATTCTAACTTAGTTGAGAAATCATTTACTCATCTATAAAATGTAATGAAAAAAACCTGCTAAATAGATTCTACTATTCATCCTAAATTTAGAAATATCCAATGCTTTTGGGTTATGGGGCAATAAGTACAGCTAGCGTTTTGCTATTTCAAAACCATTTTTTCCAAATCTGGTAATTTTTCCCCCATGTGCCATTTCGGGTATCTTTGAAGCCGGTTAATGCAATTTGCCCCATCAAGTCATATTTTTGAAAACTAGACACCCCAGGGTATTTCAAATGCTGGTATTTTAACTTTTTCCTAGCAAAAATCTTTGTTGTGGTAGCCATTTCCCCCCCCCCCCACAGACATTTCACTTCAGGCATGAATAAACAGGTTCTGGTATATGTCACTATCATAAAACACCCCAATATGTGTTCAGCAACATCTTCTAGAAGGCCACATATGGGACGTGTGCATTTTTGGAAATTGGATCCTTCCCCCATGTTTTTTATTTTAAATAGTACACACCCCACGGGCATTTAATATGCCAGTATTTTAACTTTCCATGCAAGAATTGTTTAATGTGCTAATTTTAGGACTCACAAATATATATACATACAGACACACTTTTTGGAACTTGAAGGTTCCCCCGATGGTAACATCAGTGGGAAATAATTTTTTCATTTTACTGTTTTTTTTGTTTGTTTTTTTAACTTTTTTCTTCTTTTAAATTTTACTAATCGAACCGATTAAAAGCTGGGCTCCATTGATTTGCATGGTTGAATGCAGTACCTGTATTCAACCTACAAGTGGAGCCAGAGTTCTCTAGAGGGTCTGGAGATGGGCGGCAGCCATTTTGCAGTCGGCACAATCACTAGCAGTGGCTCTCCAGAGCGTCCTGGGGCGAGTGGTGTTGCTGAATGCCTCCTGATCGAGGCATTTCAGCAACACCATTGAAGTTTAGGGGGTGATCGTTGATCGCCTCCTAAAAACTTAAAATGGGTGTCCGTCGCCATATAGTGTATGGCGGATGTTGACGCCCCAGGGAGGGGCCAGACACGGCCCCTGATGCCGATCACGGCGTTGCTAAATGCCTCGATGTCGAGGCATTACAGCAACACCGTTTGGGTGCAGAAAGCAAACGCTTAAAGTCATGACGGCCCTGGCACGTCAATTGTCGTTAACCCTTAGTTTTCAGGCGACGTGCCCGGACCGTCAATTGTCATTAAGGGGTTGAGGGAATTTATAAGCCATCTGCATGAATAGAAAGCCGTGTTCATTAATGTGGTACAGTCCAACAAAACGTGACTGTGTGACAACTTCATGGTGAAGTTGGAAAGAGCATCATCATACATGTTAGGTGATCAGTTTTGAAAGAGTCTGTTCCAATGCCACATTCCAATACTGTACCATTTTATCTTCCGTACCAAAACAGGAAAAAGTGTATAAAAAACAATTACATTTGTCAAAGGATAAATTACACATACATGTTTAAGTTAAGTTATCTTCTGTTTATTGCAACAGATAAGTACGGTAAAACCAGTTTTTACTTTTGGGCTACCAAGCAGAGTGAGGGCACAACCAATAATTACATCGCAGAGAAGGTAGGGCCTACGTGGTTGAGTTTATAAAACTTTAGCTTAAAGTGTCAATGAAATCAAAATGATTTAAGTCCATGTGTTTACTGGGTCAGACCAAGCTTCTTTTTCAGGGACTCTGGCATCTCAGGGGGAGGAGGACGAGGAAGCCTGAAGTAGACCTTCACAGAGTCATAGATGAACCATTGCAGAGCAGTTAAGGTACCAATCATAATAATACGGGCTGTTAAGCCCTTCCACACTCCTGAAAAAAATAAAAATAAAATTTAAGTCAATTCAGGTCTCCAAGGAATGTTAAACTGTAAATGTGCTATAGTAAACCTGTCTTGGTTTGTAATACGTACCTTTGGGTCCAAGTTTCTTTAGGACTTGCAAGGCTGTGCTTCCCTTTTCTTTGTTCAACACAGACACTACTGAATCAGCAGGGTGAGAAACAATGGCACAGAAAACACCAGCTGGAGGGAAAAAAAAAAAAATCAGAATCAGATTTCAAGCTATCAACGTACTTAAAACATAGCAAGAACTGAAACTATTCTCACTCAAAATTGTCTGAACACCATAGGAGTTGTAGAACAGTTGTCACTACTATACCACTAGCTATTGTAAACTAAAGTTCACATGTTGCACAGACACATGCCATTAGGAAAAATATGACCATATTAGTAGCAATTATACATTGTGTAACTACCCCATGCCCTTGATAAAAATCTGCATATGCCTATGGTCATGGAGTGATGACAAGCATTTTTGCATGTGGCAATGTGCTACCACAGTGAGCAATAGTTTGGACTGTTCAGGACAGAGCAACACCAGCACTAAGCAAAACTACTACACAATCTACAAGCCACCGAGAACAGTATTCTTACCAATATAACCAGCCACAAATGTAACCACCAGCTGTTCAGACTTTGAACATTCACTTCGGGGCTTGGGCACAACATGTTTGTACAGGGCTTCAACTGTGCGTTCAAAGCAAGCAAACTTCATCATGGTGTATGGGATCTGCCTCATCCAGAGAGGGACAACACCTTTGTAGAATCTGTAATAAAGCAACAATTAAAATAAAAGCCTACTTTCCCAGTTACTTAACAGCTACTAACATCTCACCAATGTTCACCTCAACCCTTTTGCCAAGACAGAATTTTTACCATCAAGAGAACATAATGAGGAAGCGTGGAAAATCTGAGAACAAAAGAGACATGTCTCCTACTTTAATGTGCATGGCTTTTGCAGCGAGCACTTTTGTTTTTTTAAAGCTAAAACCAAAAGGTCTGGAAGAAAATACCACCACCTTCATGTAACATTGCTGTGGTATTTGTGGTAACTTCACACTACACCCCCCCCCATTACCACAGTGATGAACATTGATATTTTAATGAGACCGCAAAGGGTACAATCTCCCCGTAAGGGCATAAGGTGGCAAGTGTCCGTACCCCAGCAGAGTCCTGATGGTGAAATGTGTCAAACAGCAATGCTGCAGTCACAGCCATTAGAACATTAAAGCTGACATACAGGTATAATAATCTCACATGCCAATGACTCAAGCACCTTTGACTGTACAACCACAAAAGTTGCTGGATATCACTGAGCTGGAACTACTAGAAAAAAAAACTAGCAGAACTCAGCACAGCATAGATATCCACAAAGGTGGATCTAAGGGGGCATGTTTGTTCAAATGATAAACCACTGTATACTTACGCCCAAATTCCTTCTTCAGCATACATCTTAGGAGCAGCTTGTCTCAGAGTATTTGCATAACCTGGTTGTGTTTGAATGCGTACTTTTGCAGCTTCCATTGGAGCCAAAGCAATATCTGCAAAGAACTCTGCACTGGCAGATGCAGCCAGGTACAGGGATGTACGCCACAAGAAGGCATTTTCCTGTAAGACAAGCATTTCATTAAGCTAAACAAACACACAGACCACTGCATATTGTGGAAACAGCAGATTCTGATGGCAGGTTAAACACGGTTACTAATGTCTAATTAGGGAATACTAAATAAGACTTACCTCTCCTAGAATATTGCCGTACAATATTTTGAACACTTCATAGAAACCAAATTTGCAGAGGCCTTGCATTGAATATCCTATGAATGTTGGAGCCCATCCCTTTGCAAGGCCGCGAACGCCATCTTCTTTAAGTGTTACAGAGAAGCCACTGAAGATACTTTTGTATTTTTTGGGATCCACCTAAAAAATGTATTTGTTGATTAACAGTCTCAGAATTTGTTTGAGATTTTCAGAATTATCTACTAACATATCTTTTAATGTATGTAAGAGCCTATGTTTCTCTTAATTAGTGGCTACCCGATTTGTTTCAGGGTATAGTCTATCCTGAAGACATGATCGGTCATCACTTATAGTTTAGTAAAGTTACAATTTCTCAGTCAAAAACAAAAACCAAACTTGCGTGTTAAAAACCCACCTGTATGCGGCATTTCACCAAATCCAGGGGAACGACTGCAGTATGAGTGAGACCACAGCTGAGGATGCCACCAAACCCACAAAATGCATAAAACTTTGCCGAGCCATATTCACAGCTGTAGTCACCTGTAGCATGAACAAGCCAGGACACACCATGCATTGTAAGTTAATTAGAACATGCTCTATTTTCATAATATTTAGTGGTAATCACATTTGTCAAACCGGTTAGTTCACACTACAACTTCATTGTTCTTGCAGACACAAACCTGAATTCTGCATTTAACCAGATCTAGTGGGACCACTGCAGTATGTGTTGTCCCGCAGCTTATGATGCCACCAAAGCCACAAAGTGCAAAGAACTTTGCTGATCCGTAAGCACAGCTATACTCCTCTGTTTAAGATTGACAAAATATTACAAGTTTAACGTTTAGAAGAAACCTTCAGCATTAGTAACGACATCTCAGGTTACACATTTGTCGCACACAACTTATGGATACTAATTCCTAACTAATTTGCTGGCGCACAATGCCTCAAATCACAATCAACGAGAATAGGAGGGGCAAAAAACTGTTTGACGGTATTTATAAGAAACCTCAACCGGAATAGGGAATTTGTATCCCAGTATCACTTTGTAGATTAACAAACCAGACGTGCACACAACCTGATCCCATTAGAGTTGTGAATACCTCCTGTCACCTCCTTTTAGGACTCCAATCCACCTCTGATTTTAACGCTATTGACTGATCAAAGAACCTTGCCTTAGCCATTTTGATGTTATCTGCTTCCCACTTGTAACCATGTTATTTGACTGATACTCAGAGAGGTTTTTCACATTGTTGTATAGCATGCCTGGTAAAGGGACCTGAGAGGTCTTGAAAGCTTGCAATCTATATTTACTCAATTAGCCAATAAAGGTATCATTCAAACTCCACTTCTCAAGAAACCTTTGGCATTGATGGGACAGTAAGATTGTTTAGTGTGGCTTATATTACAGAGATGCAACATAAAATTAAACTGAATTTGCTCTGTAACCTTAAAGTCTGACGCAAACAGCATTGAATATCTCACAACCCAGGGGTGCTTTAGGAAGCTCAGACCTTATGATGCATAAAATATTAAACAGGAATCATACAAGCACCAGGTAGCATTTTTTTCTATCAGGACAAGGATAGTGAATTTACTCTATTTATAAATCCTTTCATTAGGTAATTAAAGTAAGGGGTTTCTTAGTCCAAGGACAACAGATGTATGGAATTTGCTGCCAAGACAAGTGGTACTATTAACATTAATATTTCAGAGGTTCTTGATTAAGAAATCTGATCAGCTTTTGGAATTAAGGAATTGTCCCCCTAATTGGCAAAACGCAAAAAATAGCTTAATTAGGAGTCAAGAAACAGAAAAGCAAGAATATGTAGCGTGGTTCAACTTGCTGGACCTCAGTCTTTCAGCCTAAACTACTGTTAGTGTCATTTACAGTCTGGTTCTCCAGTACATTTCTCCCAGCCAAGTTTTACTTCAATGCAGAAGAGGATGACATGAGGTTGCGAACAGAAATTACCTCTATGTTATACAGAAAGCAGTAACTTGCAGTCAGCCTTTCTAGAAGAAAAAAACCTTTCCAAATATTTCTGCTGCAGTGGATTTAAGCCTAATAAATACAAGACTGAATATACACAACACTTATCTAATAACTCTACAGGGCTGTTCAAGGAGAGCGGTTGTTAAGGTGATTGACACATACTGCTAAAGGTGACTCAATGTCAACATACCATCCAAAGCAGCAGCAGCAGCAAGGTGCCTCGTAGGCTGAGCCTGGGGGTTGTTACTTTTTCTTAAAACCACGGGTTCTTGCCCCAGCTGGAAATGTGGGGCATTAAACGGGTTGACCCGGGATAACTGTGCAACAGACGAATACATGTTGGTACCTGTGGATTACAAAGGGAATACAGGCCAAAAAAATTTAAATATGGTAATTTGAGAACTTTTACATACAATATACACAGTTACATTCAAACCGCAATACAAAGTTAAAAAAATATTTTAAAAAAAAAGTCTGATTTAGGGCTACCCACTCTTACTCGGGTATTTTTAAATCAATGGCCTCAATGACTTTTTAACCTTGCATGTGCAGAACGATCACGTGACACAAGTGGCAGCCATGAAGACTACTGCAGCGAGAAGCTACAGAATAGAATATTCAAAGGAAGCGGGGTTTATTAAACCAGACTAACCAGGCAGACCTGGATTACACAAATGGTAATGGCGCCTTCCTTTAAATAAATGAGACGGGCGCACATTCATCAGTTCTATTAAAACGGAAGGGGAAGAAACGATGAGAAGGGCTGCAAATTCAAGAAAATCCGATTACATATAAAGCACAAAGCACGCGGCGGCTGCTGCTGCTCTCACCGTAAAATGCGCACACTGCAGCGACCTATCGTTACTGTAACGATATTAACAAAAAACATATCGCCGGCGCGAAGTATACGGCTAGGCCAAGACGGCAATAAGGACGGCGGTCGCACTCCCCCTCCCCTTTTAACCGCGCCATCAGGTCCGCATTGCGGCTTTACCTAAACCTAAAACCAGCCCGCTACACCCGCACACGAAGAAAAAGCTCCAGTCCGAGCTAAGGGCCCAAAGCCTCTGTCCTTCAGTAATCCCCAACCGCACTCACCCTATAAGATGGCGCTCACTCGCCCCTTCGCCGGCTGACAGAGAACGAACGTCCTCCAGACTTAATGAATTTGTCCTTCCTTGACGTCAGAGGCACGCCCCTACATCCGCTGCGTTGATACGATTGGCTAGTGCTCTGGACGTCATCACGAGAGGAACGCTGTGATTGGAGGGAAGGGCAAGAAAGGAAATGGCCCGTCATGTGATCTACAGTACATGGAATGTTACGTACACGACGGTCTAATCGAGCGTGTCATGCTCACTGCCGGTCTGACCCAGCTTATGCAGTCAATGTCACGCCGAAAAGACTCTTTTGTGTGACCTTTCTTTATCTTTTCTTAAAGTTGTAAGATGTCCAAGGGCTCGGAGGTTTTTGGAATCGGACGAACCTGCAAAATGATACACCCTTTATTTTTTTTTTTAACTATTATTGAAGCATGAGAAATAGGAAATCCACATCCAACATCTAAGTCACGCTACAGTTCACTGTTTTTCTTAATATAAATTAAAATAAATTATACATTATATTATAAATTATATATTATTAAAATAAAGTGTTATAAAGGAAAAAAATACTATTTTCAGGAAGGTGCAAATCCCTACTAATAGTCAATTAAGAAGAAATTAACATACAACATTTTAATCGCAACATCGTTCACGTCGGTGCTCTTGTAATTCCATACAGAAAAGCTCAATGTAAAAAAACCAGCTAAACAGGAGGGCATAATGTAAGGGTCCGGTAGGCTTATTATATGTTATATGTTAAAGATTCCTTATAAGCAAAGAAAACGTTAAAACAACTAAGGTTTTCCAGGCCTGATTAAGGTCAAAGTCTTTAAATCAGAAAAAATAGGCCATATGGTTATTATGTGCCATTAAATTCTATGTTTCGATATAGAAAGTATTTTAAGAGCCAATGTATCTGAGGGGTCATAGGAAGCTTGTACGATAATGAGATTCCCAACATCATTCCAACAGTTGGCCAACACCACCATAAATGACCACCATACAGGAATCAGAGGATGGCCTCATAAGCCTTCTTGATAACTCACATATGCACTGGCACACATAGTTACTCACACACATACACTAACAGACTTACACACTCCCTCTCACACCTTCAACTTGAACATTTTTGTGTTTATGTGTAATTCTAGGGGTGTACAGTGCCTGTCCCCACAAAGCTTCCTTGTTCAAAAATAGACCACTTCATTTTGGCACTAATAACTTCTGCTGCTAATAAATCTTGATATTACTAGGCATGTGCAAGTGGGGATCACTGGGCCCCAAATCGAAATCTTCTGGCACTGAACTTAATTTAGCCTTCGTGGTTTTACAGAATGGCCCTACTATCAAGCAAACCTGACAGTTAACCAAAATTACAGTTTATGTATAGTTACTCACAAACCTATAGGGATAACAGTCTCTCATGGATTCATTAAACCAAGAACCTGCAGTAGTGTTGAATATTTCACATGAAGAGCCAACCGCTATATATGGTTAATGATGGGTAATTATTAATTAACTATACATCATGCAGGGCCAACTTAGGCCTTCTTCCAGGAGAAGCTAGTAAAGTTGAAGACTCAAATTAGATAAGACTCGCCAAAATTGGGGTACTTTGATGTAGTGGCAGGCTAAGCAATATATGGCCATATAGTGTGGCTGAATTATGCCTTAGGTGTTTTTTTGAAAGGTATTCTCTGGGTATGTGCTGATTTCTTGTTCTGTTTTGTGTACATAATGAAGACTCAAATTGCCCAGTTCTGCTGTTGTAGCAGTATACCCCTATTCTATGGGATCTGCATGTGGTAAGTTATGTCAGGCCAGACCTGGAATTTACAGGTAATCATCCAGTCAGTTGTACATGTGTCCAAAGACATAAGACACATATCTGTCCAACCTCCTGAGATCTATATTAGAATGGACACTTCCAAAATGTCAATAAGCCATACAGGCATTTTAATAACATGACCTTTACAACCTCGCATAAAAGTCCTAAGGTAGCCATGTGTATGTTGAGTAAAAACTAAATACAGTACACCTTAATAGCCATTCATCCAGCTATAATATGGGGTAGCTGAAGACATTAATAAAAATGAAAATAAACAGAAGACAACCAGAGACCTCGTGACCCAGGGATTTGGGTGTCTAACTGGAGAAGTGGGGCTTCTCCCGGAGTCTCTGTGCAAAACCCTCAGTTCTTTAAAGGGACAGTTTACCAGAGCCCTCCTACTCAATGGTCCTACAGTTCTTACCACTGATTGAATGCTTGCAGCAGCCAATTACTGACAGCAAGCCGCCCCCATTGAAGTCAATATGAACACATTCCATGCATAAACATGGGGGTCTGAATAGAATCCTCATTCCACATAGAATATCCCAGAGTATTTGCAAAGGGGGTAGCAGCATGAAAATTTAAAGGGACCATGCATCTACCCAGGAGCATATGATGGCTAGACTGCCCCCCTTAGGAAGACTCAGCATTACTTTATATTGACAGAATTTGGTCTGACACCCCTTCCCCCCAGCTCATTTGCCTTTCTGCTCCAGTGCAGGCTCACACAAGATTTTCAGTGGGTCTAACTACACCACCACACATATGCTTATTTGGCTGTGCATAACGCCCTCAAGCATTTGCAAGGGGACCCAACAAATATTTAAAGGGACCTCTCAGTTATCATATGTTTGCATATGATGGCTGAAGTGTCCCTTAAGGACTACTTAAAAAGGATTGGGCCCTATTAAGTGCCACACCTAGCATCACAGAGTTGTGCGTGCTGTAGCCCCTGTTTTTTCAATTAGGCCTAAAGGTACAAATATAAAAGGCATATACAGTTGTGTGAAAAAGAAAGTAAACTTTGAATTATATGGTCTTACATATCATGACATCAATAACAATCAACCTCATATGAACAACCACACGTGGCATATTACACCATCATGATTTATTCAACAAAAATAAAGCCAAAATGGAAGAGCCATGTGTGAAAAACTAAGTACACCTTAATTGCTTCCATAGGAATGAGGATGCTAAATAGCAGACAGATGCTGCTAATTAAATGCCCTTGATCAATTGATCAACAGCAAGTGTGACTGTGACGGAACCCTCCATCACTGGGGCCACTGGAGACTCCTGATATTTTGTGTTCTAGGTCTCCTATTTTCATGCTCTTTAAACCCCCCTCATCTTCTATTCATCTTCTATTGGACCATAAATAGATGTCTGACTATAAGACTAAGATCCAGATCTCCTGCAGCACTGCAGGGGACCTGGATCCTCCTCTCTGGTAGCCGGTGAACTTCTTTGCCATGCATGCACGAAACCTCCACTTCTGCCCGGCACTTCCGCTGAGGCTTCTATGATGGAGCACCGGTGGGACATGTCCTTCCGGTGCTCGACCATAGAAGCACCAGCCAAAGTACCGGCAGCAGCAGAGGTTGTCTGCGCGCATTGCCCAGATGTTCACTAGCTGCCATAGAGGAGGACCCCCCGCAGCGTTGCAGAGGACCTGGATCCTCCTCTCCGGCAGCCGGTGCGTGTAAGAATTTCTTTGTATGGTATGCAATAGAAATGACTGTAAACTATGTATAAAAACATTGTGCAATCTACAATAAAGTGAAGTAGGATATCAGAACTGCCTCTGTTTGCCTCTGACTTCTTGCTTCTAGAATGATCGTAGTTGGGTGTGGTCCACAGTCTGTGTGCTATCCTCAAGTCTGCCCAGGTTCAGCAGCATTGAGACCTTCAGTGATGAAAGAATAAATAGGAGTTACCGTTCACTGCACCCCACCTAATAGCGCTTTACCTTGTACATTAACCCCTTAAGGAAAAAGCAGTTTTTTTTCTTTTTGTACCCTACGTGACAGAGGCTGTTTTAACCTTTCTGCAGTGCTCATGTTTAGCTGTAATTTTCTTCTATCTCAGTTACTGAACCCACCCAAGTTATATGTTGTTTTTTTCAGGTCAAGAAGGGGTTTCTTTACATACATTCCGATCATATCATCTAATTTACTAGAAAAAAAAACAAGAAAAAAAACAATTTTCCTGGCTTGTATTTGAAAACTTTTTTACCCATCTACAAAAGCTAATAATAACTGCTAACTATATTCTAATATTTGTCATGAGTTTAGAACTACCCAAATGTTTGTATGTCTTTTTGCAATACAAGTACAGGTAGCGTATTGTCATTTCAAAAGCTTATTTTTCCCAAAACTGCTCATTCTGTCCCTTGTCCTATTTGGGAAGTCGGCCCATTTAATTTACCCCCTCAAACCATATACCCCAGGGTATTTCAAATGCTGGTATTTTAACACTTTTGATACACTAATTATACCACATTCTACTGCACACATTCGACCTCAGGTATATGTCACTGTCAAACAACACCCCAATATGTGTTCACCAACATCTCCTGAGTACACTGATACACTCATGCATAAGTTTGTCAGTTTGTTTTCGAGGCTAAAAGGCCACATTTGGGACATACACATTTCAGGTTTTCAACTTGGAATTTTTACATCTGGTCATTCTGCCCCTGTTCCTATTTGGGATATCTTTGAAGGAAGGACATCTTCCTTTTTTGGGTCGGAAGAATTTGCTCCCTCAATTCTATTAGGGATTGTTGGAGACACCACAGGCCCAGAAGGTACATGCTCTATTTTCCCTTAAATTAACTGGAGTGGATAACGCAGGAATGTGCACCTTTATTCGGGGTTTAATTTTTTTAAAAAATTGGGACGAATTGTAGTTGACAATCTGCATTATAAAGATGGCAACCTTTTTGCACTAGGTCTTGGTTTCTCTCATTACGAGGTAGGGTTGCAAAAGCTGATCCACCAAATCAACACCCACCATACGCCTATTATAGGCCTTAATACATTCTGGCTTTCTAAGTAGGTGTGTTTTGCCTCAGACACAAAAAGATTCACTGCTGTGATCATGGATGGTAGTGAGCATATAGACATCCTTCTTGTCCTTAAATTTAACCAACAGCTCCTCTTGGCGCAAAGCAAGATACTCTCCCCATTTAAGCATGTTTTCTGACAGTTCTTTGGGGAACCCTTTACGGTTTGGCGTTATTGTGCCACATTCTACTGTGACGAGGCAAAACATGAATCATGAACACAGGTCCACGTATAAGTGTTACCCTTTGCTCAATAATGGATGTAGCAGGTCCCATACGATTTTAGCACTTGTGTTTAGACGATCTAAGCAACCTGGAGGGTCAAAGCTCCAGTCCATGCCCTCATCTACTAATATAAAGCTATTTCTTTCCACAGATCATACCCCATGTACAACCCCATAAATTGAACTAGAGTAAAATTGGTGACATCTACAGAAATTTCGGAAGTGGCACTAAAAACAAGAATTTCAGGGAAAGTGCCAGCTGCAAGGATCCACTCACAAGGATCAGGCGTTGTACTTGAGGTACTACAGCTCTTTTTAACAGTGGGCCCAGCAGAGTCAGGCACAGGCATAAATGCATGACACGTCCCTGGTCCTCAATAACTAGTTTTTTGGTGAAACACCCCCACTCATTTCCTTGTTCATGCCCAAAGTTCAATTGCCCCCCACCCCTGTGGGGGCAGGAGTCTAGTAATATTTGTAGAACATAAATTTGGGGAAAGGAATCAAATAAGCTACAGCAATAGGGGTTTGGTTCAACCCTTCAGGCCCATGTTTTTGTTTTTTTTTATAACCTTTGCACCTTTATTACACCTTTCCGTATTTGATGAACCTGCACGAGTGACATTTTGACATCATGAAATATGTGCAATCAGCCAGCAGAGAGACCAATGGAAGAGCCCAGAAGGAGGTCTAGGAAAAACCATACGGAAGCGCTCCTGTCCTCATGCGAACTTTCAGGCGACAGGGCATTGTTCGAATGTACCCGGTGCTTACAGCAGCACTATTACACGTCAGGGTGCACTGGTACCTCCTAATGGCATGGAAAGGGTTACATACAAATTTCACTCCTAGAATCTTTGGTAAAGGTCACACAGTAACATATCAATTTCCTACCTTGATGTTATATGCCTTCTAAATGAAGCCAACAAATCATCCTCAGGGACAAGGAAGCAGTAATTGTGGAATGGTTGCTTTCGTGATATGCACAAGTAGGCTTTTACAGTGTATATTTATATTTTGCACATGCAAAATACATATATGTGCATAAAATACACATTGCATGAGATTAAAGATTTAGTATACTAAAAACAAAAATAGCCAATGCACAAAATTGTTCTTGATCGATTATATTTATAGCTCTCAAAACAAGTCTATCATGATGTACACTGGTGATTTATGACCGTATCTGGCCACTTGTATCTTATCAAGCAAATGGGCAAGCATGTACTGCACATGATACATATACATACGGATGTAATCAAATCAGCTTTAGGCTTAAAACTTCACCCAAATACACATTTAGCAAGCAACCCATAACAGGTTTCTCCCTGTTATGTTATCAGGATTATTAAATGGTCTTTTCACCTGCAAAGAATCACGGTTCTTCATTATGATGCTGACCTCTGATATTGATATGTGTCATGTCATTACAAGACACCATAACCAGGAATACTCCCACCGCATGAATACATGTTTGTGCCCCATAACTGTATAAACCTTGTTAGGAGTTTGCTATTAGGTTAACATAAAAACAAATTTTCCTAGAACATTCAATTGTCCTCCCTGCTTGTTCCGTAACCTAAATGATTGAATATAACCATTTTTATCCTGGTAAATCAACCAGATCATGTGTACAGAATAGAATTTAAGCATACTACAAAACATTAAGGAATGTGTGTCATACACTTCAAAAATCAACCCCTCTTTACTTATATCAGGTTTGGCCATACATATTCGTTAACAGCACCTTCAAGTTTTCATTCTTGAAACTCACTTTTTTATTAAGCCAATATTAAAGTGTGCGCATCCTGGTTTAGATTCCGCCGCAGTTACACACAAAACAGTACTTTCTAAAAATACACTGTTCTGAAGCAATGTCTAAAAATAGATTTACTAAATTAAGTGAAATATTAAAATACAGCAAGTGATTCCTGCAACATTATTTTTTAAAAATGCTATCAGGTACAACACGAGTAGGCTACCACTTTTCACCCATTCTGTTTTAAAGAAAAGATCAGAAAAAAACATACAAAATACTAAGCAATTTGCCCCCCGCCCTTTTTTTTTTTTTTTGCACAGTATCTCTAAAAATGTTTCAAGCCAAATTTCAGCTAATACTACATGATACAAAAAGCAGACATTGCCTCTTAAAAACTGGCAAACTGACACGATTCTCTGATAAACCATTGCTGCAGGAATCTTAGATAAATACAAGACATTAACATACTAAAATGTTAATCTTCTAAAGACATTGCAAATGTTTTAAAAAGCATTAATATATGAAGCTATGCTGCACAGCTATATCAAAGTTATTTTCCCTTCACCATTTCATAAGCTTGCCCAGGCCCCCTCCCACCAATTCAAAATAGCTTGAGTTGACGCATTTCCAGTCACTCAGAAAGCGTAAGAGATAGGATTCACATTTACTTCTCTCAATATTGAAAACAATGTCATATTGAAACGAAAGTCCTTGATGGAGATAATGCTACAAAATGTCCCAGTCTCATCTAATAAAAATAGTGGATTATGGCACCCAGTCTTCTTCTAGCAGTCCAGAGCAAAGAATGAATTGCAGATGTCCTTATGTACCATCTTTATTCATATACAACTTGAAGTGCAATTACTTTTCAAACACTTGAGACAAATGGCAGTTTTTTTTTATAATCCTATTGTTAAAAAATATAAACTGTATATTTATCATGAAGTCAATTTTAATTTCCATTTAGTTCTGGGGTACCCTGGAGGAAGACAGAAAAAGGATTCACTTCACTTGTTTCCATAGCTTGATAAACTAGAAATAAAAATACAGCCACAGAAACAAACAGCAGAATTTTTATCCACATTGGAATGGTCCATCCACGTTTCACATTCGCAGGCTTCACTTCCACGGCTGGCATGTACTTCGAGACATATTTAGTTGTATATCTTTCTTCCAGTTTGAAATCTTTGGGATTTAATGGCCGGCCGGCCGCTCCTTTTATTGGCCTCCTACAGCTGGCACTGTAGCACAATTTGGGGAGAAGAAAAAATATTAGTAATGACATGTGTTTAACTTTGTAATAGAGGGGCGTACCCCCCCTTTTTTTTTTTAGCATATCTTTGTCCAATCACGATTCCTCTTTTCCAATTTTTTTTTAGTGTACCCACACAAATTGTTTTATCTAGGACAGACAGGACATAAACCTGTCCTTTATATCAAAAACAATAAATTAATAAATTATTTTTTTAATACACGTTTTGCAACTAGAATACCCCATACACGTTCCGTTACACTCTCCGCTTTTTTTCTCATTTATGAACTTTTAGAATTGTGGCAAGTTTTTTTTTTTTTTTTTAAACTACTCCATTGCCCTGCATTGCTGATCAGCCTGCAGGGATGGGGCTCGTCAGAGGTCTAAGGAGGATCTGTATATACCTTCCATTATAGGGACTTTAATGCATGATTGCTACATGGTTCCATTACATTTCCATGTGGTACATTTTTGCAGATGTATGAAGAGAGATCTGCAGAATCCTAAATGCATTCGCCCCTTTCCTCACATCATGCACTGGCCTCTAGTCAGCTCTAGTGAACGTTACATACAGGGGACTATTTAGATCACAATGCACATGTAGGAGCGTCCTCCGCTGATCTTTATGTACTTCCTGCCAATGACTGAGCTTCAAGCAGCCAATTAGTGGCAAGAAATGAGGAATAAGTCAGCTTTTGTAGTAGGCAAACTTCTGTATCAGGTTAAGTGCTTTGTTTTTTTTTTTCTCATTTCGGAATAATGCATTTTAAAGTACTCACAGAGGGTTAGGATTACTCACAAGTACTTAATATGGATTTTTCTATAGTAGGGGTTCCAGGGTTATTAGACTGTCCCCATAACCTTACAAAAAGGTATTAAACTACTTGCTTAAGACTCAATATTATAGTTCATATAAGACCAGCACTAGGATTTTTTTTTTACCACACCACAGCTTTAGAAGAAACAGAACAAACATTTACAAGTCTATTACCTGATGCCTGTTGGAGTTGAAATTTCATAGGGGAACATTTCCTTAAGAATATCCTTTTCCACTCTCTCACCACCATATGTCTTTTCCACAACCTAAAAAAAATATGGATATTTTAAATTATAATAAAAAAAATACTGCTTATTATTAGAAAGGTACAGAAAGATGCCAGGTAACCCAATAAGAACGTGCCTAAGGAATAAAGTGATCACCAGGTGGACTCAATTAAATATCTTCCCTGTTTTTTAATGGGAGTTACAAACTTTGTTATTTTCAACTGCCTTGTCTTTTTTGGTGTGTCCATAGGGTCTTCCAGTATATCCTTAGTTTCCTTTAACAAAGAAAATCTTTGTTTTTGGTTGTCTTGTTAAAGGTACAAATACATTAGAAAAGTATCAGAGGATGAAAGGATATTAAGCCATCACCTCTATCAAAGCTGTATTCAGGAGATCACTGGAGTTTGTATACCCAATAATATCAACATCAATGACCCTTTTATGAAGAGAACCTGCTTCCGTCTCCTGTGACACTTTCATGCTCTGAAATAAGGTATAATTAACTATTAAAGCAAGACAAACAGAAATTAAGTCTCCAAAATATTGTATCAAGCAGGAAATATATAGCAAATCTTGCTGCACGCTACAAAAGTTGTAACTCAACAGATACAATTTTGTATCTTATTCGGAACATGACTACACATTACAATGCTAGCTTATACTTAAAAATTAAGCAAACAAATTCCAAAAGCAACAGGAACTTTTTGCACACATGAATACACAACATATTTTCTTTAAATCTTGAAAAGGTGGAACTTTGCTAATCTATACATTAACTGGTCAATTCACAACAAAACCTCAATTGTGATAGTGAAGAATAGCTAAACCAGGGGTCCTCAAACTTTTTAAACAGGGGGCCAGTTCACGGTCCCTCAGACCGTTGGAGGGCCGGACTATAGTTAAGAAAAAAACTATGAACAAATACCTATGCACACTGCATATATCTTATTTTGAAGTGAAGAAACAAAAACGGGAATAAATACAATATTTAAAATGAAGAACAAGTAAAGTTAAATCAACAAATATACCCTCCCCCCCTACCCACTATATACCCTCTCCCCCCTAGCCACTATATATCCTCTCCCCCCTTACCCACTATATGTCCCTCCCCCCTTACCCATTATATATCCTCTCCCCCTAGCCATTATATACCCTCTCCCCTACCCACTATATATCCCCCCCCCCTCACCTCAACATATTCCGGCGCCCAGCAGTGAAGCAGCGGGCACCAGCGAGCGGCTTTTAAAGGCTGTCTTCTTTTTTTTGATGCGGGGGAGAACGAGGGGCGCCAAGCGGTTGCTAGGCGCCCCTCTCTCTCCTCCGCATCAGTGTTTAAAAGCCGTTTGCTGGTGCCGGCTGTTTCACTGCTGAGCGCCGCAATATGCCGGCGCTCTGTTGCCATGGGTGCACGCATGGGACGTCAGTGACGTCGCTGCGTGCACCTGTTCCCGGCGGTCCCCGCGTTTTTAAAGTAAACGCGTGCCGCAGGGACTTCACAGAGGCATCCTTGTGTTCCGAAAGCATCTTTCGGAACACATGGATGTCCTGAGGCAAAAACACCCGGCGGGCCGTAGTTTGAGGACCCCTGAGCTAAGCAATCTACCCGCATGCACCCAGAAGGCACTATATGAAGAAAATCAATTTGCTCTCACACACAGCATTCCAAGAAAGATCAGACAGCAGTTGAGTAATACAGATGTGTCTAAAGTCTGCTCAGCAGCAATGGAAAATCTATGTATTTTTAAGGTCACAATATTGTTCTTGCTATGCTAATTTAATATATTTTGCAGAAGAAAATCAGTATGCTCTTTTTGTTTCTATACATATATTGTGAGCAATAATAGCTTGTTGATGACAGGTCCTCAAAAATAACAATTGGAAAAAAACAGTGTGACAATGTGTTACTGTAACATGTATCTTATCAGAATATTTCCCCGGTTATTAGCTAGAACAGTAAGGTACTTACTTTTTCACTTATCAGCTGTTTCTTTGGGGTCCTTCTTGACAACTCAGGATATTCACTGACTGACAGAAATGTCTCTGAATGCTTGGAAATCTCAGGTACCTGATTGTGAATTTGTCTGGTTTCAAAATGCTCATAAGCCTATATAAATAAGAAAAATGAAAGGTTGTTACGGGATTTTGAGGTATTTAAAATAATGTACTCTGAAGCACAGAGTAACCGTACAGATACCACATTAGTGACATCCAATTATTATTTGTGAGAAAAAAATGCTTGTGCATTAGACCATTACTCAAATGGTGTGTTTATCCCAAAGAACGGCAGCCAGCTTGTTCTTTCTACAACATGAAAAGTAATCTGGTAATTATACTGGACAATGGCCAAACCTAGGGTTAACTCTTTAAATTCTTAAAAATATATATTTACTGGAATTTGGTTGCTTGAAGGTGCTATGGTTTCAGTTTTCGAAGCAGTCTCGGATTTATCATCATCAAAAGAAACAGATTCTGAATCTATATCCTATTGAAAGAAAGGGGGGGGGAAACATTAGAATGAACTTGTGCGCAATTCAACCTTCCCTCCTTCAGCAAGCTAGGATTTAAAAGGAACACTGTCATCACCCTTTTCCTTGGTGTTCGCCGTGATACTCTTGATGATTCTTTAATGATTGTCTGAAGACGTCCACTTTTTGTAGGCCCTGGTGTCCAAGCTGGTTCAGTAACAGTATCTTCAGACATGTTCTAATCGGGTATTAAAATATACATGTTTTGTAAATCCAACCGACTAACAGAAACTAACCATGACACAAAACACTCTCCTCGTGCACACCACACTCAATTCCATCAGTGGAAGGCTCAAAATGAATTTTATTTAAATGAAAAAAAGCCAAAACACTGAAGTAGAAGAATGTGCTTTAAAAGTAGAACCAAATGCCAAGAGAGAAGTTTGGGACAGAAGAGAAAAAAATGCAATAATTTTACAAAGTCACTGCTGAATAATTCTTCTACATCAGGAGTAAACTCCATGGGGGGAGACCTGTTACTTCTTTTAACATTTAGAACCGGAATGACATCTGTATCTCCAGCTGTCTAAATACAAGAAGCAGAATCTGGTATTACACAGTACTTTAGCAATGGTTCATGTACCTTCCAGTAACAGTTGGCAGCATCAGTATATTTGTGAAACATTTTTACAGGTTTTAATATATAGAGACCTTCACATAAGACATATAGAAAATGTTAAATAGTCGATGTAATTAAAATTAGGGGCCACTTGCACTACACTACACGTATCTTGCTTGAAGTTCAGACTCATTTCATAATGAGACAGAGAACAGAAACATAGAATTTGATTGCAGAAAAGAACCATGGTAGCCCATAGTCATTTTGCAAGGTAGACAATTGATGCCTAACTGGAACTTTTAACTCTTCTTTAAGAGCACGAGTATAGGTGTTCCAAATCAAAGGCACATAATAAAGTTTTGCAATAGAAAGGTTGCTTTTACCTCATTTTGTTCTTTTCTCCTGCTCCGAAGTGTTGGTTGACCCTTATTTGTCCCCCTAATGGGCTCTCTCTTTTCAAATGTTAGTTCTGTCTTTGGCTCTGCAAACAACAACAACAACAACAACAACAACTCTGTAATGCTCGCTGACCTTTGTTAAAAAATAAATAAATAAATTTAAAAAAAAAAGACAACTTCAGAGGTCTGCAGAGATAAAAACAGAATTTGTTAGAGCTCCCTTTAAGGATTCTATGTAAAAAATATAAATAGGGAAAATGCGGAAATTATTGATGAATTACATCTGGTCAGGTCTCACAATTGAGTAGTACGAGTGGCATCTCCAACGCGATATTAGATTATAACAGTGCTAATAACTTAGCAAGTGAAAAACTGCCTTTACATTGTAGGCCCTGGTACATTGCCACACAAGCTAGAAATAATCATATAAACAAATTTGCATTCGTAAAAAAATGTATCATACTCATACCATCTTCATTATCACTGTAATGTTCAGAATCAGTATTTCCATTTTGGTTATCTGCAGATGAGGAATCCACTGCTAAAGGTGCTGGAGGTACAATACTCCCTTGCTCCTTAAGCTTAAGAAGTCTTTGCTCATAAACTCTCCTTGTATTTCCTGTTAACATAAAAGCATTGTAAAGCTATGGCACAAATCATAGCTGTATACTCACACATATTTATACAATTTGTTTTATTTAAAATTTAAGATTGTGGGTTTACTTAGAAAACGAAGGACATGATTATTGCCAACTTTAATGATACATCAATGTCAAATGAATCCAGCAGTGCCTGACATGACCAGGTCTAACATGAATAAGCTATACACTGCACTAACCAGAAAACAGCAAGATAGAAAATGTAATCATTATCTGGCTATCATACCTACAATTGGGCCAGGTTTCATCCCATACTTAATAAGTTCTTCTTTGAGAGCTTCATTGCTAAGCTCTGTTACATCCATTTCCTCCTTTTCTTCAGATCTGGGCTTGTCTGTCTTCTTGGTTGCTTTCTATAAAAAATAAGTGAATTTTGTTTCATACTAGTTACCTTTCGAGAACGTGTAGAAATATATGTTTCATACTAGTTATCAAGTATGGATATTGTACGTGCAGATCTGCTGGGAGATTTAAATAATGGATTCTCTACGAAAGAGCAGTAACGCCTAGTCTATATACTGCCATCATATTCCTTCCTCACCTGTTTCTGTAAATCAGATGTTATATACATGTTATGTCCTGTAAGAAAAAATAATCTCCAGGTCTGTACCAATAGAGGCATTATCAATAGAAATAGGGAGCATCACCTAGAGTATTGTGCATGGTTCTAATGATTGCATCTACAGAATATATATATATATATATATATATATATATATATATATATATAAATAAAGAGTTCGGAAGGGCTATGAAAATGATGAATAGTGTACAGAATAATTGTCAAGGACCAAACATTAACATGTTTAGCTTTCAGAAGTAATGTGGTACACACAAAGGGATTGACAAAGTTGAGCAGGAGAATCTTAAACTACAAATCTCAAGACTTAGTAAGGTAGAACTTTCTTAGGTTATATCTAGGTGGGTGTAAGATGAGGGGTTCGCAGTAGATGTGGTTAACACAGTTAAGGCAATTTAACCACAAGTGGCATATTGTCTTAAATATAAGACAACATATTAATACTAGAGGCAAATGTGGTTTGAAGTTTTAGAAGGGAAAGAAAAAAAACTGCAAAACTGGTTCTTATCTGCCATCATATTCTATGTTTCATGTGGTATACATCTGCCTGCACTTTGTCATTCAAATAAACAGGGTATTTCTCTTTTTCAACACATGGTCACTATTCACTTAACAAAAATATACAGATTAACAGGGTTGATTCACAACTGAATAACAGAATGCTAAGTTCAGCTGAAGCATTGACTGTCACTAGCAGTGCTTATCTCTCTCGGGCAGAGAAATACGGATACTTTGAAGCAGGTTTGCGCCAATTAAAATAATTATATCCCATCAGGTCGATTATACTTATGGTAATGGCCCGTGTGTGTAGTTATTTTGGTAGAGTTTAATGCTACTTAGGCTTGCGATAACAGCAGAATTAACATTAGAAACGCAGCAAGATTTCCATGTTTTAGTTATACTGGTTTATTAATTATGAGGAAAGCAAAACATAGCTTGTGGGGGCTGCTACGTATTGGTTCTGGAAGCACTGAAAACAAACAGCACAGTCCCTAAGACACCATGGATTTGGGGGAACCATCATAATCTGGGATATTATGGGGAAAAATAGTTATAGTTGTGAGAAGAAAGAAAAATGCCTCAAATTTTGAAAGAGATTGGTGGCTAAATTGCTGCATGAAAAATGACACAATGACTACAGAAATGACTACTCTGTATCTAATTTTCGAGGTGTGGTTTGATATCTGGGATTGCTACTTAATTTACTGCGCCTTAACTCATAAAACTCTACAGCTTGAAAAGGATAATATTGCCCTGTTATCTCCAGAATAAATAAACACACTATGCCTATGACTCCATTTACAAATCAGGACAAGATTAACGAGAAAAAAAAGAACTGAAAACTTGAAGTTGATCTTAGTATATAAAGTAGCCATTTTCTTGCAGAGCTTTATTTTGTTAAACTTGTAGCGGTGGCCTATTGACTAACATTTTGTGCTAAAACAATGTGATTTATACATTTATTTATAAATGCTAACAAATTCTGCAGAATCTTGCAATGGTGCCTATAGTACCTGAGGTATAAAAATTAGCATTCTCTTACCCTATTGTACCGCAAATAGTATGACTCCCTACTGTAGGAGTCCATTTTTAGTACCTTCCCTTTATTTTAATATGAAAACTGTGAAAAGCCCTGAAATTTTACCGAGGGAACCAAACCACGAAAGTGCACCGGGTGAGCCATACTGTCACGCATATACAGAATATTAAATCGAAGAAAAAAGGCGCGAGCTCCAGATCAGACAAAGCCCCACAAACGCCACTATGGGGCGTAATTCTGGCCGAGCCTCACAACGCGAAAGCGGGAAAGTAGTAATAAACACAGTGCATCCCAAACGTATTTTGATAAGAGATTAAGCATCACACCGTGCACACGTGATGTTTCGTTTACGCAGCTGTTCTGACACATAGGCTAAAACCAGATCCCCGTGGATAACGTTTCTGCAATTATTTTTCCCGATGTATGCGTGTTAGGGGCAATTAATCTGCCATCGTGACGAACCTCTAACATAACGTAAAAAGAAAACCGATCCACTATAAGGTGTGGCCAGACACACCTATGAAGTTAAATCGACCATAGCCTTTAAATCCCATTCATTCCACACCAGGCATGCAAAACGAGCACGTCGTACGCAATGCTACTAAGAAACAACGCGAGGAAGCCAATAAAAGTTATCCGCAGACCGGGTAACAAGTGGCAGGCGCGATCAAATCTCAGCCCACAAAAAAATACAACATAGAGAATACTGAGTATATACGTAAAAAATTAACAGAGCCATAACTCACCCGTCCTGACGGGCGGCCCCGACCACGAATTGGAGTAGCCTCTCTCTCCTCATCACTAGAGAAGTCAGGGGTCCCTCGGTTCCTGGAGGTTAGGTGCTTGAGGTAGAGCTGAACGTATACATCCTTACGTTGCTCTCCAGAAGGCAGGCTAACATTGTTCGCCACCAGCTCGGTCTTCAGCTTATCTTTCGTCAGGACGGACGGGTCTTCGAGAAACTCCGGCATGATGTGCACATACAATACCGCTCACAGTTAACTGACTGCGATCACCTTTGCGTCTCACCCCTTGATGGCAGAATGTTTCCGGACCGGATGAGAAAAGATTTGACTTAACAAAAGCCACAAAACGGAAACACACACGGTAACGGCCACACTACGCTCGACGGCTGGAAGCGGGACGCCGAGCAATAATGGCCACGGCTATTGGATGTCGCGGTAACCAAGGAAAGCGATGATTGGTCGCTGACTGCCTTTAAAAATAAACGACATCAGCGCGCGGCCTTTCACAATCTATACTCCGAAAGTACTACTGAAGAGTTTAGGAGGGGTTTGGGGAGGAGACATGCCCGTATTGTAACTCAGCGTAACGGGGCACCTGCGATGTTTTCTTTAAACATGCCATAAGGATGCGCTCGGTATTTAAAAACCAAAGTCGAGTAAAATATATATAAATTACCATAGTATTAGTCTAATGTGAGTCTGACACGATTGAAACAGGAAACGGATCTGTCATCTTTCACAAAAACTACATTAATAGTGCTATACCTTAAACCCATATAATGATGTATAGATATTAAAGCTTGCAAGAGCTGAGTCGGCTTCCACAATGTTAAACCCTCCATGGCCAAAGGTTTTTCATCCTCCACAGAGCTATATAGACACACACGGTTAGATTTTCTGCATTGAGCAATATAAAAGGCAAATGTTTTAAGTAAAATAATTATTAAATGGGGCGGGGGGGGGGGGGTAATGCGCTATCAAGAAAGTATCCTCCTGTGAATTATTATTCACATTAAAATACAAACAAAAAATATATTCATGTAGATCCAATTGTTTTTACCGGATGATATATCAAAAGCAAAATATTGTTTTCACTGAATATTTCTTATTTTTTTTAAAAAATGGAAAATACACAAATCTCCTTTTGACTGTGACTATGAAGGGGTGTATTTTCTCTGCAAAGAGAAAAGATATTCCCCGAGGGAAAAAATAACAAAAACAATATACATAGTATAGTGCAAAGGATTCATTACCAAAACAGGAAAAAACATTTTTTGAGCCTTTCAAATTTCTCCTTTCGTTTTAAGGTTCGAGCCTTAGAAACACTATATAGACAAAAGTATTGGGAAACCTGACCATTGCACCAACAGGGATTTTTATGACATTGCATTCTATATATACAGAGGCATTAATATGTAGTTGGTCCCCTCTTTGACGCTATAACAGCTTCCACTCTTCCGGGGAGGCTTTTCACGAGATTTTGGAGTGTTTCTATGGGAATTTGTGCCCATTCATCACCTTTAGGGAGTGCCTGCGGCACACTTCTAGTCTATCTGTTTAGCCCTAAGCTTTTTGTCCCCACCCATGCCTCCCTCTACTCCCACAGCTCCGAGTTTCGGCACCTTGGGTGAGGTAGATTATTATTATTATTATTATTATCTTTTATTTATATAGCGCCAACAGTTTACGCAGGCTTAATACAATACATAAATTCAAGGGATATGACAAGACAAGAATTGACAGACTAAGACAAACCGATACATTTGGTGGAGAGAGCCCTGCTCGCAAGCTTACAATCTAGAGGGAAAATGGGGTGATAAACATAAGGCATAGAGAAAAGGTGAGAGGTATTGTGGTGGGAGTATCGATGACAAGGATGTTCTAGCAGCTAAGATGGTATGCTTCTCTGAAAAAGTGGGTTTTTAGATGTTTCTTGAATGTCGGGAGGGAGGGTGAATTCTGAAGGTTCCTTGGGAGCAGATACCATGCAGCTTGGGTTTACCTATATTTCGGTTCAGTAGAGGAACTTTAGGCAGAGGGGGGCCTGTGCTTTACTGCAGTAAGGAAGTGGAGTTGCCACACACGTCCAGGAAACACCTGCACCTAAGGTTATATGGGGGCCAGGCCTTAGATGGCGCTGCAGCGTCCCCTTCTATCTATGAGGATAAACCTCATTCAAACCTCCATCATTACAGAGGCAGCAGGTTCTCTTTATCGACAGCACCTTCTATCCCATTGAATCTGTGTACTGCTCCACTTTTCATGGAGGCGATTGATGGCAGACCCCTGTAGGGGCTCTCCATCATGAAATCATACAACTCCAGGTGATCCACTATCCTCATTATGCTGTGGTCCTGGGATATGAGTGGCTGCACAAACACAATCCCACATGCGATTGGGAAAAGGCCTCAGCCACGAAATGATAACCCAACTGTTCCAAGACATGCCTAATGAAAGTGGTGAAGGTGATAATCACTACTCCAGTATCTTCATTGCCGAAGAGTACCAAGAGTTTCCAGATGTATTAGATAAGGGCTCCCGCCTCACCGCCCATACAATTGCAACCGGGTGCCGTACCTCCTCAACGTTGAGTCTGTCCTCTATCTGTCGCAGAGAATAAAGCCATGGAGCAGTATGTTGCGGATGCTCTGTCCCGGGGGTTCATCCGTAAGTCCTCCTCTCCTGCAGGGCTGGATTCTTCTTCATGAAGAAAAAGAGAAGATAACTGAGACCCTGTGTTGATTACAGGGGGCTCAACTATATCACAGTTCAACGTTTACATGATTCCGCTTATTACGAGCTAGTGGATCGCTTGAAAGGGTCCAAGGTGTTTGGGAAAAGAAAAAATGTCGGTGCGCTAAGCTAGTCACAGGCTCAAATAATACAAATGTATAATACGAGGCCTACCAAACAGGTGTAAGCATGCTGCAAAAACAGTGTATTGGCTGTACAATGTATAGGCCTCGTATTATACATTTGTATTATTTGAGCCTGTGACTAGCTTAGCGCACCGACATTTTTTCTTTTCCCTGTTTGCACATATTTGAGGTTGTTGGCTCCTCATCAGTCTGGTTGCAGCTTGCTGTCCAGGGGTTAATAGGGAGGAGGTTTAATTGCACCTCCCCCAACACATTAATAAGGTTTTGGTAGCAGTATAAACTGCTTTGTGTGCCCACTATGTAGGAGGTGAGAGTAGGTTCTCACCCTATTGAGAGTGTGCCTTGACGTGGCAGGTGAGCTTAATTATGCTTTGGCCAATTCATATAACCAAAACCTCTCATTTATATTATGTTTATATATTTGTTGCCAACTTTATTAGGGTAAGAAGCGCAGACAGTTTTTGTTTTTTGTATACATTGTACAGCCAATACACTGTTTTTGCAGCATGCTTACACCTGTTTGGTAGGCCTCGTATTATACATTTGTATTATTTGAGCCTGTGACTAGCTTAGCGCACCAACATTTTTTCTTTTCCCTGTTTTAATATTAAATGATACATTTACTTATGTGAAGCTTGTTAGAGCTCAGGTATAGCTTACACATTAACTATGTGGTTAAACAAGCTTTATGTGAAAATTAACAATATTGTCTTATTGTACTTGTTGTTTGAAATGTTAATTTCCAGTGTTACAGGATGGAGTGTCATGGTGGGTTACATGGATGCCCACCGTGGCCAAACAGTACTCCCATGGCATGTTCTAATAGATTATTTTAAACACTATTGCACAAATTAATTTAGTATACTGAACTGCAAAATATAGGATTGGGGAAAGTGACAGAACTGGTTTAATGTTCACTCTCCTGTTCTAATCACAAGAAGCTAGAACTTTTTGAACCATTGGCCTGTTGAGCCAGCCTAACGTGCCACAGACATGGCTGTCTGCATCCTCTGTGTTCAGAGACCACAGTGTTCCTGTTAACGGACAGAAGTGCTTCCTCCACCACAATTACACATTATGTAGAGAGGGTATATATGGAAAGACACAATATGTCATGTTTGCCAGCATCATTCCCTCTGTGACAGGGCTGACAGTGGAAGTAAGTGTGATCAGTCCCACAAGTAGATTGGGAGGTGTGTAACCCGCTTGCCTTATCCAAATAACCATCTTGCAATCCTATCACAATTAGGAGGCCATGTTGGAACAGCAATGGATATCTATATGGCAACAGCATAGATTTTCATTGGTTTTTTTATTTCCCTTGGCTGATCAGCAAAGATCAGAAGACCCCCCAACTGGGCCGTGCACCCCACTGCAGTAATTTAAAGCCGTTGAGACTATTCATACAGGTCATGAAGTGTTATTTAGTGTCCTATAACCAAGACATCAAATTATGTATTTGAATAACTGTGGGGATAGATCAGGATCTCCAACACATTTTTCTTTCAACTCCACTAATATCAATTTTACTGGAGAAAAAGTATTTTTCGTAATCTAGCAAAAAAAAGGCCATTAGACTCTGGCAATCTTTTTATTACAAAGTAATGCGTCTTATCTTAATGACTTTTCTAAAAGTGTGGTTTCCTCAGTATGTTTGATATCATAAAATATTTAAGTACAAGTTCTAATGCTTAAAGTCTCTGAAGATATGCCATGGAAAAGTATGTTTTTTTCAACTTTATCAACAAGTTAATGAAAGTCAGAGATGGTGCATTAAATTAAATTGAAACTACAACTTTTTCAGTTCCGCTGCTCTTGCGAATGCTCTGCAATTTCATTTAAATGTTTCTGCAGCAAAAATATCCTCAATAGCATATGAAATACTGATGAAAAAGACTTGACATTAATTAGGATGAAAAGATATTATACAATGTTTGAAAAAAGTGCAATTCTTTTTTCAGTACTGATAAACATTATCTCCTACGCAGGTATACATTTCTAGATTTGCAAAGACTTGTAGATTCCATGATAAGCATTCAGTGTAGCTAGAACTTTTCAGAACGGGTTTTGTTCTATAAATTCATGTTTTATTGTAAAGAAAGCCCATAGTTAATCCACATTGGATTGTGACTTCCCTATAATCCAGATTATTCAAAAAAAAAAACACATGAATGCAGCCTATAGTGTTTTGGAGTAAAATTCTGCATTGGAAGTTTTCGGGATGTCTTCCAAGATCTCATGGTCTCTTTTAACAAGAGAACTTGACCTTCGTGTTTCCAGTGTCTTATTCTCATTGTGCTTAGTAAACGCTATACATGATCTCAGGATCCTCCCAAGTCATATCTTACTGTTGGACTTTTAGCAGAAGAAACTATACAAAATATTAGTGCCCCTTAGATTGTAGTCAACAGAAATATCTCTTTCCATATTTATGGTGTTTTTATGTACATTTTGAATTATACCTAATAGAGGAGTGGCATACCACAAAGCCTGATTTCTCAATCTGGCGATCTAGCACAGAGCCTTCCATACCCCCAGGACGGTACGTCCAAGGCCAGGGCAGAATACGCAGTGGAGCGATAGGATAAAAACATCTTGCACATGGATGATAAGTATTAAGTCAAACAGCAGATGTCATCAGTACCAGCAGTGAAGGGTCCCACTGATTGCTGAATATATATTGGGGATTCACTGATCCACAGGAGCTAAAACGTCCATGTTAAGCCCTGCTGTACATAATAATATTAAGGAAAGACACCAATTTCTGGCTTTTTTTGCTCAGACCATTGGTACTTTGTTTCATTTAACTGAGATCTAATAATCTCCCCCTGTTTACTATTCTTGAACCCCTTAAGGACAATGGGTTGTCCTTAAACTCATTAAAAACAATGCATTGTGGCTTTGTCATGAAGGTGTTTTTAAAGAGACCTAACCATGACTGCAACCACATGCTGTCTGATTGACCTGCTTCTCTGGATACTGAATAACAGAGTTCTGCAAACATTTATCTGGGATGTTTTACTTATAAATGTAAAAATGTCAAGGTAGTCTACTCTGTAGTTGGACTTTGCGAAAACAGGCAAACTTCCTTTGCTGGAGCAGCTGAGTAGCTGATGAAACAGAATATATTAATGCCCTGTTCTAACATAAGTCTGCCTGTAAGTAGGAAGAAATATACAAAAAGTCTGAGAATTCTCAGGAGAAAAGAGAAAAATACATTTCCAAAAATCACTTAAAAGAATCATACCTGCTGTAAGCCAGACACCAGTATAAAAGGGATTGTTGCTCCACAATTAATGTAATTAAAGTATTCTTAGCATTGTTTAACTTAATATCAAAATTTTCTGTACAAAAGGCCAATGTGCTATTGGGTTTTATTTTTTTTTCATTTCCTAGCTGTATTATTGGATGATCGGGCAATTCATATTTCATTTGCAATACATATAAAATATTGGGTTTGAATTCCATATAAAGTATATAAAAGTATTGGAAAATATTATATATATTCTGCCTTGTTTTCACCCCAATAAGAGAACAGAGAGATGGCGCACACACAAGTCCAAGATGAGGGTCTGCCTACTGGTTCTGCAACAGACCAAACGAGACCAACTGGCTAAAGACATCCCATCCCAAGCACATTTAACACAAAAATCTGTTTAATAAAACAATTTTATCTGTATTGAAAGTTCATAATGTGAGCAAAAAATAACCCAACCAGGAAAGAAGAGAAGAACATTGCATTTTTTGTGCTATACAAGTTGTTTTTATATAATTAATTCTTTTTAGAGGCTCCATGTTGAGGAGTAGAGCCGAGAGGGGTGGCAGTAGCTGTAGATGGATGCTGGGCTAATCCCCAGACAGCTTTAAATGGACGGGGGGTGAGAATGGATCCAGGGAGTGGGGGTAGCCAAATGCTGCTCTACTGACCAGGAGACCTGAAGAAGCAGCACTTCACCTGGAGACTCTGAGTCAAACCCAGAGAGTTCCCATGTATGCACACATCCAATACAATTTATCTCAGGTACACGTTTGATTCATAAACCAAAATGACCCATTTAATAAACCTAAAAACCTTATTGTAGTTCATTTATACTTTTATAGAAAGCAGAGATGTTTGCTGAAGTGACTCAGTCTTTGGCGGTTGTCAGTTTTAGGATATGTCACTGAGCAATATGCCAACTGTTATCGAGAAATCATATTGTACTTACTTCTCTTTTAAATAAACCACTGGCATCCACTGAAAGCCTATTTACACTGTACACGTATTTGGGATATCGGAATGCTATGGCTTAAAATGTTAAATAGTGTACATTTTGCATTTTGTTTGCACACAGAATTTAAATACAAGAGGGGATTGCTAATCTCCTTAATGTTTGTAGGTATTTATAATGCTTAACCGTTTTTATATTAGTTTGACCTTGTCCCTGTGTAAAAGAGACACATTAGAAGACTCACTTTGCTTAACATATATTTTATACACTTATTTTATCTGAGTTCAGCTTTATTTCATATACTATGATCAAGGCAATATACAGTCAAATCCAAATAATAATTCATGATTTGACAAGTAATAGTGCCAGTAAGCTGACTGGAATGATTTCCTGGCTATGGAATTCAGAACTTCAGCATATTTAAGCATTATTAATAACAGTTTCTAGTCAACTAAACCACAAAATTGAATGTTGATGTATTGCATATTCCATAATTATGGAACACATTCAGCATCATGATTTTTTTTAAAAGTTCCAAAATTATTATTATTATTATTATTACATTTCTTAGAATGGTTGATTATTTTCTGCATAAATATTTACTGCTACTGTTCTATATACGTTATAAATAATGTCCAGAAGTTGTGAAAATGTGTTTTTTTATTACAGGAATATAATGAAAGACAACCCCATTTCAGTAATGGCAATATTTAATGTTATTATAAAAAAGTGAAGTTCCCAATTCTGCATTAAATGTTTAAATTCCTCTCCTTTGATGACATTAGCATCAACTAAAGTGTTTTTTTTCCCTGTAGCATATTCCAACCATTTCAAATGTCTGATGAGAAACTTGTTTTAGGCCTGTGGTCAAAAGCACAGCCAAGGCTCAAGTCTTAATGTTGCTTATGTAAGTTTATGAAATTTAGTAAGAATAAGGAATTTTGAGGCAGAATAAAGCAGCCATTTTATCTCAAATATACATGTATGTGCCATTATCCAGTAATACTCAGAATAAATAGCCATACAAGGTAACTCTCCAAAAATGTATTAAAAGCCTTAAGCAACACAATATGTGCTGCAAAATATTGTTCCAAATAAAACTAAGCGCAAGAATGAAAATAAAATATAGTGAAAGGTTTGTTTCCTTGTTTCATTAATGATGAACACGAGGTGTCCCATTAAGAATGATTCATATGATGAAACACCGCCACCGTCATTCAACGCAATGAAAATTAAAAAAAAAATCATTCCGTTTTATTGAAGACATGCAACAATAGGTTAGACAAGCAAACAGTGTGTGAAGATGATGGATGCAATGTAACGTTAAGATTCTAAAAATGGCAAGCTTTGATACATTTTACACATCATCATGCAAACCATATTCCATATCCCAAGTAAAAGAGTTAGTCTGGGACAGGAAATGAGGAAAGGGGCAGTCTTTCAGAATCGCTTTAAAACGGCACATCTAGTCATTTTAAAGGTGCTGTTCCACTTACACATCTTTTCCCAAACAATTGACTTAAATGATTACGTTCCTTTCATGCATGTACTAAATGAGCAAGTGTCTGTTTAAAAGACATTCCTGCTTTTCCATAATTTGCTGTGCAAATCAATTCCCATGGGGACTCGTAAATCTGCAATGAAACCTGCTAAATTCTGCTTTGTTTTGCCCACCCATTTCTGACATCGCATGTGCTTGGCTTTGGCTTTGGCAAAGATCCTTCAAGCAATGAAACATAAAGGACAGGCAGTACTTAGTTGATAAGCAACACTGGTATGTGTCATTTACCTTGTCATGCTGTTTTTACTGGACAGGGATCTTGAAGAAAAAAAATGACATCACATTTCTACTTATTACCCTTCACAGTGGTATTGAAATTGTGGTCTGAACACCTCAGGTTGTCTCCAAGACCTCACGATGGTATCAGGAATGTGAAAAAGGGACAATTATCTTAAAAACATGTATGTATATAAAACAAAGTGTCAGCAGGGAGAAACAATGTCTGCACAGAAAAGTTGTGCATTGTATGAGATGTATGCTTTCTCTAACTATGTATTTTTGATGACAGCATGTGGCACAGAGTAGGCAGGCCAGCCTTGGTGTACAATACTTTTTAAGAGTGGCCTCCAAATGCATTAAATTGGAGAACCACTGTGCAATAAGCCAATTTGAACAGCCGGAAATTATTAAAAATGTAATGCAATTAGGCTGAAAGAAAGAGTAGAGTTTGAAGCATTACTTAAAAAGAATCTGTAAATAACAGAACAAGAGAGCTTAAGCATCTCTAACAGGGGATTTCATTTTACATTTATTCTTAACTATAATTTTCAGTATAGAAATAGATTGTTAGTCAAAGTGAATTTTCTTTAGGCTCTAATGTTTGTGTAAAGAAGCTGCACATACAGTAACAACAAATAGGATCCAATTATTTATTTAAAACACCTACTAAACATGTGCAAATGGGCCAAAAAAAGATTCAGAAGAATGTTTAGGTTCGTTTTTGGTCCCAAATTATGCTCCCTGCACATTTGGTTTGGACAAAAATCGAGGGAGGGGGAGCTTTTTTAATTTGGGAACAAAATTCTTTGCCCCATGCTTATTTTCTCTCTCATTCAGTCTCTCTAAAATGTTTCCCTACTTTCTCTTCCATATAAATTCCTGTAATATTTTATATCTTCACCTCTTTTTTTCCTTCTTGTAATTTACTTACCATATTTGCTTAATTATAAGAAGACCCCCCCAATTTGGATATTAATTTTTGAAAAAAAGAAAGCCTGAATATACTAGTAAATATTCATTCACATTTAAACTATTTTTTTTAAATTTAATAAAACTATGATTGAGAAAAATGCATTTCTTGTTTTTATTTCCTTTTAATTGCCAACATGCTCCCCAGTTATGCATGTCTGCCCATGCTTGCCACTTTGCCCACAGATGTGCCTTATACCCCCTATATGCCACTCTACCCCCTTGATATACCACTTTGCCCCCCCCCAGACTTACCAAAGCCTCCCCAGACTTACTGCCATGTTCCAGACCTTGTCTTATATTCAAGAAAATGCAGTACAAACTGGTATTGGCAGCTGTATTCTGTATAAAATGACTTATATTGTATAGGATAGGATTGTATAGAATTATTTGTATATTGTCCTATTTCCCAAATAAATAAAGTGTTGTTAACTTTTGAAGACAGCTGGTTGTTTGAAAACAATGTAATTAGTACATGATAAAGCTAGACACCATCAAAAGAAAACAACATTCTTAATCATGCTTCAATCTCATGACAGTGATAAACAGCTCTAATTTAAAAGTAGGTCACATAAAACTTGTTAATGGAGTCTCTGAACCAGGCTTGAGTGCATTGCAAAAATACACATCACATTAAAAAATGTAGATTTTTAATTAAGTTGGATTTTTGTTTCTCTATGTTACATACTGCAGCACTTTGTTTTTCCTTCCATGTTTTGAGACTTAAGAATAGTCTATGAGTTAGTATTTTTCCTTATGTGTTCTAGCTGATCCATTAACTATTTTTATAATAAGAAATAAAGCTGCTTTTTTTAGCAGTGATTCACTGATGAGAGTACACCGTTTACAACACATACAGGTAATAATATGCCGGATAAAGAAAGGGTCAAGTCTGTGGATCCATGTAGTTTGCAGATATACACTAACGTACTTTTATCATGTTGTTTTGAGATTTATGGAGGCTGTGAATTTACATTGGCATCTCATGTCAATGCACTTTTATTTATATTATGTTAGTACATGAAGACCGGGTAATCACCATGAGCCAATTCACCTCTTAGGCTTTGAGTTGTCTGTTACTTCTAAGGACTGTGAGATGCATAGATGTTTTGATCTAGCTTAAGAAATAACTCATGAATACATTTCTCTGTAAGACATAAACATGTATAAGTGTCTGTAAATATACCCATCAGGACGTTGAATCGGGGTGGTATCTCTGACCCTGCCCCGGGAGCAAAGAACTGTGGTTACAGCTCTGATATACATGTATAAACACAATTATTCATAAATCCATTAAGATGAACCTGAACTCATTATTATCCATGAAGTTGGATCTGTCATAATGTTGCATGCCTACAGCACTGAACATAAATAGACAATGGGGCAAAAGTGGGAAAAACTATTTGCTAGTTAGACTGTCTTGCTACATGTAGCCTCATGACATTCATTGCAAAATATCTTAAGATGTAACCCCATCACTGCAGAAAAGTAATGTCAAATTAAAATGGTAGAATGACTCCTATATGCTGCCACAGCTGGGCAACACAATAAAAATGCACATGCAAGGAGAAAACACAATTCAAATTGTGCAAGGTACTCACAAGCTACTTCTCTTAGCAGAAACATGGAAAAAGGGGTTGTTTACTGTGAACAGGTATTCTGATCTACAAAATATTTCATATTATTTCTACTCAATTGACACAACTGATATATGACAGGATAATCGTTAGGTTTAGTGACCTATTTCAACGATTGTTTTTACTAGGTGAATACAACTTGGTCACACATTGGTCCAACATTGGCCACACAAAGTACATGCTCCTATAAAAGCAGAATTTAAGCACAACACAAATAGACTAGAAAAGTAGGAGTGCTAAAGAAAGCCTCAGTGCCCTAATAAACCTAATGGATTAGCAGCATGGTGGAAGTAAGGAAATCAGGCAAGTTGCATATACTCTTGGATCCTAAGGACTTAAATAAAGCTCTCGTACTAGCCATTGCCCACTATAGAGGATCTTCTACCAAGAAGGTGAGAAACTTCAGAAATACATACAAGGTAAAATGTTATTTATATTGAATTTTACCATAAATTGGAAAGTATTTTTAGAAAAATGGAACAAAAAACCTGGAGCTCTTGAGTGACTATAGTGGATGATGCTAAGGCTGTAGAAATGTAATCTTAATGTGGCATACAAGAAATGATCATAGATGTGGATTGTTGATTTCTTTTCTAGAGCAGCTCTACCTTAAAATCAATCAAGTCAGATACTCCAGACTACCAGATGTTCAGTATACAAGCAGCACTGGAAAAGATTAATGACAGAATATCTGGAAGCGTTGGCCAGTGCCTTGCACAAACACATACCAAAAAAAAGTTTTTGCGAGTCTCGTATAACAGCTAAAGGCAACAGCTTGTCGAAGAATTGTCACTATATGTCAGGGTGCAGAAGTCTGAAAATATCACATTAGGGAATGGAAAAGCATAATCAACCACTTCATAAGTGGTTTCCCTACACACATCCCCTCACCCATCTCCAAATACACGGCTACCTATTCCCTCCACTCCTGTGATGATCATTCCTTGTTTCCTTCCTGCAACCAGGTGTCTCCCACCATACATCTGCCTTTGTTCTGTCAGTCTGCGATATACTTTATTCGAACACTATTTGCACTAGGATAGAGTTGTGTGGCCGGTCCATCTGCCGGTTACCTCTTGTGCAGTATACCCAAACTTGTTGTATGTTATAGAAGAGTAACACAAATAATAAATACAAATAATTATGAAAATGCTGTTCCATTACAAGATGTTATTGCAATAGTTTACCAATCAAACTAAAAAGAGTTAGTTTTGTAATACCTTTTAATGATACGTTGAGGTTTAGGTGTTCTTTTGGTATTTATCCTCATTTTTCACAAACAGTGAAAAGCCCTTTTCAGAGATGCTCTCTTTCTAATTCTATCCATATGCTTCTTAAAACGTTTGTATTGTATGTGACATATTGCTTCAGAGGAGGCTGAATCTTACACATAATGTAAACATTTCCAAAACGTATATGTTTCCGAGGATTTGATCATTACATTTGATTGCAGCTGTGCAGGACTGCTATTGTTGCTATACAAACGGCAAGCCATTTCTTATTTTCGTTTTAGAATGCTTAGAGAGGTTAATCCTCAATAGTTATTATTCTTTGTATTTACTGTCACAGTATATAATATACGGGATTAAGTAAGAATACAATTTTTATGGATATTTTCTTTGCAAGTGATTTATTAAGCCAATAATTTAAATTCGCGACAACTGCTAATCAGCAGTCTCTACAAATCTATTTCAAAGGAACTCCACAAAGTGAACGACTGCAATCTGTGTACACGAAACAAGCAAGGGCTCTCTAATCACCATACTCAAAGAAACATAGAAATATAGATAGAAACTGACACGCAAATCTGAATAACTTAACATTTCAGGTAACGTAACAGAGAGACTTGAAAGATCAGATGCATTTCATCCTTGACATTTCTTACAGACATATTCACTGAGCCATAGGGTTTTGATTTAAATCCAAAACTCAACCAACAGCTTTAATTGGGTCGGGGTGGATTCACAATGGACAGCTGCAAAACTGTGATGCACTAGACAGATTGTATCATACATCAGTGTATAGCTTCTCAGAAAAAAGAAAATATACCCTCACAGGCATCACTGAAGTATCTGGCCACTGTTCTGCTTTTCGGGAGTTGGGTTCTGATCTGGAACCTTTTCTTCTATCTAATCAACTAATATTGTCATTATTATCATCTTTAACCTCAACCTTGTAATTGTAGACAAACAGACTTTTTCACAAAGAAAACAAAAACAAATAACATAAAAAACAGCTATATTTTTGTAGCTTGCCAATATACAGCATATTCCCTCTCATTGGAAGTCTACCCACCTTGTTTCCCTTTCTTCCTCCTTATAGAAGGTAAGAATGGGGGGTTGTGGCCCCCAAGAGACTTAAAAGGGATGGGGACCTGAAATTAATGAGGACAATCACCACCTTAAGATTAAGCACTCACTCTTACAGCATTATATCAAAGTATTGTCCCACCTTCCATGGTCAAGAACTTCTCTGAACTAGATATTTTCCAGGACGCTTACAGATATAACCACAAAAGTTTCAAATTGTAAATTGTGAATCTCTAAATTCACATTTGCCAAATTGTAGGACAAGACTTTCATCCTAAGAACTTCTAGGCATAAAAACTGTTGGTGCCCCCCAAGCCCTAGAAAATAAATAAACAAAACATTTCATGGACTGGACCTAGGAAGTATACAAGGATGAGGAGAATTAGTCTACCATAAGGCCATACAGTCTCCACTGGTGCCCATTATCAGTAATGCCATAGACAAACATATAACAAACCATACTTTGCTTTCACAACTATAACCAACTGGGCAGTTGACTTCTAATAGCCACGACTTGACTTATAACTACGCAAATAAAAACGCACACACGTAACAGCAACTTGTTTTCAAGTCTTTCTCTCTTTTCTTCTCGGGGACGTATCTCTTAAGATATCACTGGTTTTACTGGATTGTACCCACACAATCTGCCGTTTAGGAGGAACCGGTAATTTGTATAGACCGTTCATAAATAATTGAGCTCAATGCTGAAAAATTAATATTTGAAACACAATCTTAATTTTTATATTTAACCTAAAAAATATTATATAAAAACAATGCTTTTGTCTAAATTCATATTTGTCACACGCTGTCTATACAATAGCCTCCCATGGTCTGAAGGCAGCGAGAGGATAAATATAATCATTGGTTGAAAACCATGAAAAATGAATTTTCTGCCTAAAAGCCTCCAATCTTTTCACTATTACGAAGCGTAAGAATTATCCTTCCAGGGCTTTCACTTGTAACGTTTTTCTTCAAAAATATATTTCTCAATACAAGCTACTTATTTTCCGCCTTAAACTATACACATATTATTTTATATAACACCGGAAGCTAAAGCATATATATACGATTTTTGAAAGGTGCACGGGTCAAGAAGTACTTACCTCCGGTTGCCACAGTAATTTCACGCAGGAAATGTCCATAGAATGGAAAATCAAAAGACAGGTTCACTCTCTGCAAAGGAACAATGCCTAAGTCAGTTTTTGTGGGGTTTTTTTTAAATAGAAAATTACAAAAAAGTCAAAATGTGATTTATTCCTTATACTTCAAGATTTTCAACAAACACCACTTCAGTATTGCTCTTAACAGGATTCCGTTTGAAACTGTTACCTTGGAAACAATTCAGCCAATATAATTGAAAGAGAAATTCTCTCATGAGGAATGTTTAGTATGAGTTTAATGTATTTTTTTTTCATCAAAATCAAAATAGTTTAACCTTTACAACTGAGAAAACTATATTCAGTGCTTTTTGCCATTTTCATTTTTGAAAATGTTGCCTTTCTAGAATCACCATTAAATAAAGGCTAAAAATATTAATAAATGTCAGATTTGTTAATAGAGGTAAAGTGCTTTTTTTTTTACAATAGATGTAAACAGAATTTCATTTTATTGACCTGATAGCTTATGCCACCTGCAAGTCCGTCATCTGTATGTTTATAATGATAACATTCAGTATATGCTTTCATAATTACGGCCGCAAAATTAAACATAAAATATATTAGTTTCATGGTTTCACCTGAGTCTCAACTTCCTGTCTCTTGGTTGTTGGTAAGTGCATAGTGATATCTGTCATCGGCTTTTAAGTTGCTTATGGCTGGTCATTACCTCAGGTACCCTTTGGAAGGGTGGTAAGAGGAGAAGGGTAAGAATTTTAATGAAGGGAACCACTATATATAATATTAGTTATCAGCGATGTATTTGGGCTGAGCACTGGGCACCATCATCGTTTCCAGCCCATGAAGCAGCAGAGCACCAGACAGCCTAATCTCCCAACTGATAACCCCGATTATGTTACAGGGGGGAGACTACGTAAGAATATGTCACTGCTTGTTTTGCCCCCTGATGCCACAGATGTCAGCTTCTATGATCTAGACGTTTAAAATGAAATATCTCAGAAAAACTACACTGATTTTTCAAATAAAATACACAAGCTATAGGTTGTAATAATTTAGCTAGTTATGCTAAAGGATATGATAGATTCCATGAAGCTATTGTTCATGTGCTTTCTAATTTAATTACAGATCACTTTTTATGTTCCTACACAATACTAAAATCTCATGGAATTGCATTTCAGATTGTCTGCTTTTGGGAGACATCTTAACGTATGTAGAAAAGTTTTGGGAAATCAGCACACTTGGTAGTCATTTGCGAGGGCATGATGCGGCTTTTAAAGGCACAAAACTAAACTCAGTCAAAATAAATAAATTAAAATGTTGAAAGTGTTGAAAGGTGTGTGAATTGATAGCTGAAAATCTAAATCAGATAATTAGCTCAAATTCATTCAGAAATGTAATCAATGATGGGTGCTTAAGAAGGAAAAGATCTAAGGAAAATACACAATCTTTACACCAAGTCCAAAAGACAAAATTATTTTAAATACAATGTCAAATAAATTATCAACCTACTGAAGAAGTCAAAAGCTGGATTTTGATTATTTGCCTCTGAAGCTCCAGGCTAACTGCTGATGACTAGCCCTTGGGTGCACCTTTCTGGCAGGGATAGTGTTTGGCTCTAGTGAGAGTCTTCACTCACTCACTCCCCACCTGTTTTACCCCTTAATACAGCTAACCATGCCTCTTCTTCTCAGCTTCAACTCTCCTAGTTCATTAAAGGAGCAGTAAAGAGATCCGGGAGAGCTTATCCAGAAAGTTCCCTGATATGACAGCTGAGTACGGATATAAAAAAAAAAAAAATGGAAGAAAATGAAATAAAAAACAGATACATTAAATGAGATAAAATGTATCACTGTTTTTTATCTATTTTTTTCTATACAAGGATTGTTTTTGAATTACTTGGGATTGATTTATCTCCAGCAATGAATCCAGCCCACTATATGCAGAGAATTTCCATATCTATCAGCCTTGGCAATACATTAATAAATAAACCTTGCAGGTTATCTTGCTATCTGTTTCCTGTTTTTATAAAGCTTTCTGACTAGGAATCTGGAACACGAGAATCACAACAAGTGATTTATTAAGCGTACCATTTTCTTTTGACATGATTTGGAGCCCTTGGCTAATTGCAGTCAGCGGGGTTTGATGGGTAACTCCTTTGTTTTCGGTACATTGCTTCTTCTTTTCTTATTTGCAATTATTGGCTCAGGGAGGCATAGCAGTTGCATTTATTTTTATTTTTAAAGAAAGGGGGTTGGGGGATTTTGTCAGGCAAAAGTCCTATGGTTTTGGGTTAACAAGACATCTTGCATGAAGAAAAGAAAATCTAGCTTTTTCTTAGGGCATGTCCTGCCATAAATGTTGACTGGAAACCTGGCCAGACCCCACCATAAAGTTATTATACACAAAGAGCACCCAAGCAGGGCATCTTCAAAGGATAGCAAATGTCCTGTCCAGGCACTGGGGTCACACAGGGAATGCAGCACCTGGCATCTTCAAAGTTATGATTATTGAAATATGGTTAAGTTTTCATAGTAGAATCATGACATGAAGATGTTCTGAGTGCTGACAGTGTGCCCTTCAGAGTGACATCAAACATGGCAGGGGGGAATTAAGAAATAAACCTGAGAAATAGGAATAGGTCACCTATCAGGTGGGAAGGGCTTTGGTACCTTTACGTTTGTAATGACGAGTTATTAACGTACGTACAAAAACAACAAAATATGACCTATTAAAACATAAGGCAGGTGAAAGGGTTCACGGCCCAGCTCATTAAGAGTGTCATAAAGTACCTGGACCACACACTCCCACGTGACTCCAAATGGGTTCCTCCTAGAGACAAAGAAAGGTGAATTCCTATAAGAATGGGAACCTGAGGGAAACAACTTGAATTTTCTGGAATATCATTCTGACAAGAGACTTAACATCTGGAAATTCCCATAGATCTTTTTTAGAAGTGAATGGTTTTGTGTGTTTTACATTTTTTTTTTGTATTGTGACTTCTTACCATTATTTTTGTGCCATTTTTGTGATCATTTATGCTTGGATTAAATGTAAATGAATCAGTTCTGTCTTTTTGAACTCACAGCTTTCAGGGATACCCGGGGTCAGGGACTGGGTCCATCACATTAAATTTTTTTCTAATTTGAAAGTTTGAACATTTTTAAGTAAATTGGGTTTTTATAGAGTTTGAGTAGTTTAGGGGGTTACTGAAGCCTCCTTAGGTTTAAAACCTTAAATGTGGCAGGGAACAAAGTTTTGGGGTCGTGAGGTGAACCGGTTTGGGGTTTTAGTGTAGTTGCTCTTGGCCCAGAGGGGAGAGGGGTGAGTGAGCGGGCTGGGTTTTACCATTAACCCTTTCACGCGCACATTCCACCTTATTGTCACAGTGCTGTTGATTTTGGGGCGTCCATGATAGGTATAGAAGGCATATTACTACTTTTTGGAATATCATTAAATATTTACAAATTAATTTTTCCTATTCATTTTCTATATGTATACTCTGCCAAAACACTGTCGGGAAAGGCTTTTGACAGGAAGATGACATGTCCCCAACAAAAGGCAAATTAAGATAAACTTATAAACATATTAGCTTGTTTATTTTAGAGTAGAGAAAAAATAATTACGCTTAATGGGCCAAAATACTTTATCGATGCAGAAGGAAAAGTAAATAATTCACCTCTTTAAAGCAGTAAATAGATATATTTAAAGCTGTACACTGAAAATTACTCTAACCTAATTCCGTTAATTAAAGCTGGATTTGGTGACTGGCAACATCTATATTTTGAAAGGAAATAGGCATTATGCAACTAATAATCACTAGACACTTGTTAATCTAATTTAAAACAATTTAAAGTGTAATTGCAAGTATAATATTCAGAAGCCTGGGACAGGTGCCAGACACTGTGAAGTTTATGTAATATAGCAGAACCTTTCTATAAACAAGATATGGCCATGGAAATGTCTGGAAAGCCACATCTGACCAGATGAGTGCAATCTACTATCAAAACACTTACTGACTCCTTGTCATGCTGCCTGCAGTAATATAACAGCGCTAATCACCCCGACGGACGTGTCTAATGTAAATCTATATGGAAAGGGCAGGGCTGGATTAACAGCACACAGAGCAATTGCCCCAGGGCATTCGGACTGATCCATACCACTCATCTGTCCCACAACACGATATGTTGTATGTTCCTTGTGGTCTGCTGCTCCCTCACCGAGCAGCAAGCCGGGCGTCATGTTCGTGCATTTAATGGGGCTTGTTTCATGCACACAAAAAAATAAACCAGAAGAAATAGGCTAACCAATAGGTTTTGCTAACTATCTGGTTGGACAAATACTCACAATTTTAAATAATGTTGCAGCTTCACAGCCCAGATTAGTTCTGAGCCATTCCATTTACAACCAGCCTATAAAGCCCCAGTCCCTATACCCTTTGTTACCATTTTTACATACAAGTACATCCACAAAAGGTTCACTACCACCAAACCCCTAAAGCCAGATGTATTAAAAATACTACCCTATAGGGTAGTAGGTGAGGGATGGATGTGGGCCTCTAGTACGTAAAGAAATATGTATGTGAGGTATGTCTGTAATCAGGGGATGTTGCTAAACATAACTTGGGTCATTGTTCATCAGTGGCACCTACTGTGTAGAAGAAATTCTAAGCAAAATTGCAAAAATTATTATTATTTTATTATAGGTTTTTACATATTGGCACTCGCTATTGTTGTATATTGCATGTTTTTATGGTTTCAAACAAAAGCCCTATTTTTTTCTGAAAAAAGGATGTATAATTTGCGTGGGTATATCAAACACGTAAAAGGGGAATCTAGATTAAAGCAACATATGGCAAAAATGCTAAAAAATAATGTAAGGCCCCTGGGAATCAACGTAGCTAAATGGACAGGGAGCATGTATGTGTGTGGGTGAGTGCATGCTTGGGGCATGTCAGTGTTTTGATTGGGGTATGTTAATTGAAGGGCGGGAGACCCTAGGGGATAAAAGGTGGCCTCTGGGTGACCCGGTCACTGTCACTTTTTATTGAGACGGCTAACAGGTCTTTACTCTGCTTCCCATTCCCCCCTGCGCGCTTATTTTTTGTGTACTAACTTTCTTTTCTTTTGTCACAGCAGGCGGTTTATGTGTCCTTGCCGGTCTGGTTTGTTAAATTTTGGAGTTGGATGATGGTGTGAAGGAAGGCTCAATCCTCCCCTAACCTCTGGTGTATTGGACGTGCCCACCGAGCTGATGGACGGCTGGTGGTTAGCATTGGTTTTGGGACAGCGGAAGGTAGCTGTCAGTGTTATTTGGACGAGGGGGGAGGCGAGCATCTGTGTTGGAGTGTACAGTGGTGAGCGGCCGGCAAGGACGGGGTTAATAGTTTTCCTGTGTTGGTAATGGAGGAAGATATGTTAATCTTGTATATTTGTATATTTGTATTTAAATTTATTTGTGGATTCTTTTACAAAGTTATCTTTATGGGTATATTGTGTTTAGGCCAACACAGTGTGGTTTATGGTTATTGTTAAATAAAATGTGCTGTGGCCTGATTTACCCAAATAATGTCTCTGTGTCGTTACTTAGTGGGTTTGGTGGTGGTTGGTTGGCGGTGCACGGTACACACTACCTACATACATGGTACGTGTCATACGAAAAAGCTTTGCTAAGGAAAGGGTTAATTAGTGGCGGCAGGAGATTAAACAGTAAATATGGCAGCCCTCTGGCTGGAACAAAATTAGATAAAACCAAGTTTTTGTCAACGCTAACCTACATTACTTTATACAGCACTGTATTTTATAATCAAGTTGAAATATATTGTTTTCAATAGGATTTCTCCTTTAACTTGGCCGGTCACTTGACTTCTTAGTGATAGACTTTTTCTAGAGGACAGTCTATTGTGAGTTCCATGAAATGTCTTGTACATGCTGCCCTTCTGTAGCTTAGTAATATTGCTGTGATTTTTTGTTTTAAAAAAAAAACTTACCGCTTGGGAAGCCTCTGGGGGTACAAATGTTACATTGCTTCATTCCACTTTGATTTTTCAATGTAAAAATACTTAAATCATCGGATATATAGATCTGTGGTCATGTAGTTTAAAAGTTAATATGCCTGAACATTTTAAAAGGCCGAACGGGAGCACAATAAATTATCGAAAATGCTGTTAAAGATGTCATGTCTCAGGATTTTGTTTGAACTTTCTTTCCTAGCGCATTTCATGTGCTACAACAGTTTTTAATATTTATTTAGTCTTACACTTCAGTCGCAGTTCAGTTTTAGTTCGTCTGCAGTCACAGAAGGTATTGGCACAAGGGTCACAGCAAAGGCGCCACATCAAGGCAACAAGAATCCCAACAAATACACAACATAAAGGTAACCTCCTCAGGTTCGTTGTGGGGGGCTTACTTCTTAGAGACATTGCAAAAACCTGCACACATTTTCTCAGGTCCTCTGCAAAAGGCATGCGAAGAACCTCCATCAGTGCAGAACATCAAAAAACGAGCGATAGTGAGAGATACTAAACTGCATGAGTAAGTTAGACCATAATCTATTATTTTTTTTCATATGTAATACCTGCTCTGATTATTACAGGGAAAAGGTATATGACAAAATATTGAGGAATTCTTAAATGGGCCATGAAAATATGAGGGCCATTACGGGCCATAAATAAGGTGTCATTTATAAAAAGCAATTTTGAAAATTATTATCTTATCACATTAGCAACCAATATAGTGATATTGCTTATCGGACCTACTCACTGATTGCTGTGGCCTTATTACCATCACAGATATTTTTTGCAAATCATGGATTATAATGGAACTTAATGAACTTTTCTTTACTTGACAGATATGGAAACCTCCTTATCTCTCAAGAAAATCGGTTGCCATCATTCAATAAATGGTACTGTATAAAAAATAAATAGTATAGCTGCTATTGTGGTAGAGATACAACAATTGGATTTGTTATAATAAATAAAATACGTTTTCAGTTTTTTCCATTTAACTAGGTCCGGACTGATCATTTGGGACACCGGGCAAATGCCGGATGGGCCGCTACCCCACATCGCTCCATAGGCACCCTATCTGCTGCTCCATCATCAAATTGAGTGCTGCAGATGTGGCCACCGGCTAGACTTACACCACCACTTGTTATCCCTAGCCCAGCCCTTTCCTTAACTATTCATTTGCTTTGTAAGAATTTTAATATTGGTTAATTTCAGACAATTCTTGCATTAATCACTCAAGTATCGCAGCAGTTCTACCAACTATATACATAAGTCATTAATATATTTCTTTCCAAACAGTTTTCTGTTGTTACATAGACAATATTTAAAACTACTTACTGCTGCTTGACGATGTGTATTTGACAGAATCCCATGAATCTTTACTTTTTCTTTTTCCATTTGATCGATGTCTACCCATAAATCCCTGCTAGCAGAATCCAATGGACCAAATGTTCTAGAAGTGTAATACTTATGATCAGTATCCTCCTGCAACAGAAACATGTAGCCGTTTATTAAAATCAACACTCCGTGGAACATCAGAGCAAACACCCTTTACTTTGGACATAGGGATTTAGATATCGAAGCAATATATATATATATATATATATATTATATATATATATATATATATATATATATATGTACAGCGTATTTTGTAACAGAAGAGATTAAAAGTAGAACAGATTACATATATCTATATGGAATCTGCTGGCATGCTATAAATATAATGTATTAATAACAGAAATGCATTGTTCTAAATATGAACATCAATGATGAAAGCTCTAACAAAATGAAAAAAAAAGAAATAATTGTATGATATAGGCTCAGAAATCAAAATAGATTGTACAGTTCTATTATTTCTTGAAATAAAACATATCACAATAATTTATTTTAAATAATTTCCTTCAAAGTAAAAAAAAGTTACAATTGCTTCAAGGCTAACCCATTTGAGTTTATGATCTAATTATCATACAGAGGTAATAAGATAATACTACCCAAGCTATTGATCGATTAATAACAGAAAAAGGATAGGGTGATCATTCTTGGACAGTAATTATGATATAAAAGTAAACATTCTATTGCCAAGAAGGATTTTTTCCCTAGTTTGTGCAAAATTGGAAAGAGCCACAACTGGTTTTTTTGCCTTCTTTTGGATCAACAGCAAGTAATAAACAGATTTGGGAAAGACTGACCTTGATGGATGCATGTCTTTTTTCAGCCTAACTATGTAATACTTTGTAAATGTGATGTTTAAAAAGTTCAGATGATGCCATCTTATCAAGGAATTGATTTGAAATACCATATTTTGAATAGCAAAGACAAATATTAGTATTCTGAACAAATCCCATGTCAACCCATCCCAAGTAAAGTTTGATCGAAACTCAAATCCAGCACTAGTTCTCAAGTAATGACCATGAAGGCTACTCACTGAGGTCATTGCAGACTTCATTTAAGATAACAGAGAAAAAGGCCTTAATTGACCAAGAATTTACACTAAAGTAATGGTAAATTAATTTACGTCCTCAAACTGAGATACTAAAGTCTATAGAAGGTTATGTGTGTGACTATTTTAGGGTTATATATAAACAGTGAATCAGTAACTCCTCTTTAAGTCGTCACTTTTTATACATAGTTCTCATTACACCTAGTAATGTTTAGGTATTTTATTTTATTTGTTTTAAAGTAAATAGCTATTACAAATTGTTTATTTTAATTTGTTTATAGCATATATAAAATGAGGAAGCCACTAATGACTCAAATGCTAGTACAATAAACTCTGTTTTATAATTTTAACATATAATTATGTGTAGTGAAAATAAAGCCAAGCTTAAAGCCATAAGGAAATACAAATTCTAGTAGGCTATTACATGATCTATAAAACATTTTCTAATGTTGTATGTGGTTTGGGTTGGGATGTGACTTTTGTTTAGTTAAACATTTTAGGCCACTAAAATATAATTATGGTTTCTTCAAAATAAAGAGTTTTTTTGCACAATGCAAAGTTAAACGTAAGCTCAAGATTTACAAAGAGCTGGAGATTTGCCCAGAAGGCGTTCAATATTCTGAAGTGCACCCTGGCATTTCCTAGCCCAGACAATATGCTAGAAATCCAATTTCTAGTGCTTATGTCAATTAGGACATTGGAAGCGGAAGCGAAATATGCATAGTTTATATTATAGTAAGTGGCCAAGAGATTGTTACTTTAAACATTAAAATTGCAATGAAGACCAGTTGCAAAGGCAAGTGCAAATTGATTCATCCTGCTAAGATAGTTGCACATCAATAACTTTGCTCAAGACTGCCAGGAACTTGATCACAGCTAGTGTAAGAAACAAAGTTACTCCAAACGAAAACGATGGCGCTTCTGGTGATGTCAACTCGCCCGATCCTTCAATTGGGGGGAGGACATCACCAAAAGAGCAGCGATTTTGGCAAAAGTTCATCTTAGGGCAAAATGGCTGTGATTTCGGCGACGTCCTCTCACCTGATTGATGCACTAGACATAACCTGGTGCACCAAAATGGATCATCCTAAGGTGAACTTCTGCCAAAATCGTGGCGTTTCGGTGACATAATCTGCCCTGATTGGAGGATCCGGGGAAAGGACTTCACCGGAAACACTGTCATTTTGGCCGAAGCTTGCACCAGGTTATGTCTGATCCTCCAGTTGTGTGAGGAGGTCACCGACAGCACAGCTTTTTTGGCCTAAGGTGAACTTCAGCCAAAATGGTCGGTGCTTTTGGTGATGCGCCCCCAATTGAAGGATCAGGCAAGAGGACGTCATTTTGGAGGAGGTTCATGCCAGGTTATGCCCGTGGAGATAGGAAAGTAAGATAGAAGAGAGAAGATAAAAGATGATGAAGAAAAAGAAGCTGTGGAACCAGAAGTGGAAGTGGTCGACCAAAACGGTGGGGAATGAGAATGAATGAGAATGTGAATTTCGGATGAAAATTCAGAGTATTTTTCCTCATGGGGGAATCTGGCCTTGTTTTCATTGCCAAAATTCAGAAAATTTGCAATCTGTACGAATCCAAATGCACAAGCCTACTAGCTATATAAAGCCCTTATACCAAAAGGTTTCATAAACAAGTTTCTAATGTTAAATTAATGTTTTGGATTTTGACATTGCTCAATAAACAGATGAAAATATTGCATTTAATATTTGCTGTTCAAATTAATAGGTATCTAGGTTTTTAAAGTTTAGCATAAAAATAATGACACCTACGTGCAGGTGTAGCAATATATAATATATAATCATTTGCATAAAAGTCAGGTCTAGAGTCATTTACTGGACTACACCTTAAATCCGCATAATTGAGTCCACTATTTTATGTAACTATTCATATTTTCAAAGAATATATCATCCCAAAACCAATCTTTGCCATTATGGAAATATTTTCCTGTAAAATGTTACAATTAACATACTAACTGCATAAAGAAGAATATTTCCGTTGAAGATAGGTCAAAGGCAATGGTGCTTTGTTGCATTTCAGCATTTGATAGCCCAAGTTATTTTTTTTTTTTTTTTTAAACTAACATTGAACCAATCCAACTTTGCACAAAGAAGCCTATATTTCTTATCAGCCTATAAATCTTCAGGTTTTTTTTACAAAATATGCTAACAGGTCACAAAGGAAAAAAATCAACATTTTGATATTTTACGGTACCTGGTTTAAACAGAATGATTTAATTCTATATTTTTTATACCTTATATAATACCCTTATATACGTTTTCATTTCTCTAAAGAAGATAACCACAGTTTTTTCCTGTTAAATGCTGATGTCATTTCAACAAAGTATAGGCATTAGACTTGTGCATTCGGATTTGTACAAATTGAAAATTTACTGAACACTGATGAAACTTTGCAAAGGAGAGTGGGCCGAAATTCCTCCATGATGTTATAGAGACTGATTACATCATAAAGAAAACAATTATTTCAAGTTATTGTTCCTAAAGCTGGTTCTACAAGCTATTGAATCATATGGTGTACTTAGTTTTTCATACTTGGCTTCTCCACTTTGGCTTTATTTTGTTGAATAAATCATGACACGGTGTAATATGTCATGTGTTGTTCATCTAAGGTTGTATTTACCTAATTTTAAGTCCTGATGTGTAAGCAGCTTCGGAAGCATAAAAACACAATGTGCAGCTGCGCCTATCCAGCCAAAGACTGCTCTTAGGTCATCAAACCTCATCATCATCCTGTCCAGTCCAACTAAAAATAGTATCTATGATGTTGAAACTGTTTGTAAAGGTTGTCTATGGTTCTGAATAGTATAATTAAGGATATTACTTGCAGCTGGCAAACAAAGGCAGATTATTTTTTAATTCAAATTATAATAAAATTTAGCATAAGCATAGTCTTTGGAGAGTGTGTTCTTACCTTCCTGCTACACTGGTATCAGATCTTCTTTTTAGCAATTAACATTATGAATATTAACACAGCTGGTAGACGGTTGCAAGTCTTCACAACTCATATTACATTAATAAGACTTCAGTATCAGTTCTGACCTTTCCACTGACGCAGCTGTTTTTGCAACAAAAAACAGTTACTGACACCACTTTGATGTATCCACACAAAATGAAATATTGTTGAACAGCATGTGACAACCTACACGTCTGTTGGAACACAACATAACATTTAAAATGTATTCCTAAAATGTACTGCCCGAAAGATTTTCTTCTCACTGTCAATGCTAGTGCAAAAAATATATAAATGTGACCATTCCTGGTTACCTAGATATTATTTTGTTTGGCATTGAGTGATGGGTCAGATATATTTCATCGATATTACATAAACAGCTGTTTGAGGGTAGAACAATATAGTATTTGGAATCCCATGCTGTGCTATGCTATGTTTTGTATAAATAAACAGGCAGGTGGACAACAAAGAAGCCCATACAGCAGTACCATGATTTCACCAGGAGAAGCACCAATTTTCCTGGTCTCCAGGTCACCACCGGGAAAATCTGGGTCACGGGAGAGCCATTCTGATACGCCACACTCCCTGCCAATTCCCCCCTTAAACAGCAGCATGTCCTATGACATCAGCAGGACTGCTCACTGACATCAGCGGGACATTTTTACTGGCATATCAAATGAAGAATATTCATTAAAATGTTCATGCACAATAAACATATATGCACTATACAGAAAGATGCATAATCACGGACAAGTACTGCTACTTAATTGGGCATTAATTGTTGAAGTAAATAAGGCTTTGTATAGTATGGCTTAGTCAATCACTCATTCATTGTCTACAGATATAAAGCGATAAACAGTAACCTGATACAGATTTATTTTATCTACAGTAAAACAATAGTGTTGTACAGGTACAAATAACTGGGTAGAAATCATAGTGTTATCTTCCATCTACAGTTGCATCAAGAATGTTAGCTCCAAAGAGGTATAAGGGATATAATTGTGAATTCACAAAGCCTATAATATGTTTGTGAATCTCCCTAAAGTGTAGGAGGCTGGTACCCTGCTAGCACTGATCCGGTAGAGAATAAAATGCTGTTGGCCATATTAAAATATAAATGTAACAGCACCATAAATAGTGCATTAGCCCAATGAAGTACAGCTTACTCGTTTTAAAAAGTTCCTAGAAATGGAATGAAATGTCCCGTAACCAGCTAAAATTAGATACAAACACAATATGGTTCAACATCAAATCCAATAAAAATCCAGATGAAAAATAGTAATTGTATTACGTTTATTGCTATGAACATTCTTGAAAGAACCCAGCAATACCTATCTAACAATAAGCTCGAGCCATGTGAACCCTGGGTATTAGTTTCTAGATATATATCTTTTTCTGGTAAATTTGTAAATGTTTTCACATCAAATCTTTTGATACAGTAAAAGAAATTCCAGCTTCAAAAAGAGTTATGCCAATGCAATTTTAGCACTCAAATAATATAAAACAGGTAGCGACAAAAATGACAAGAGAGAGAATGTACTTTCAAATGTTATATGATGCTTTTGTTAATAAAAGTGATCAGTAATACAATGAAATAAAAAAGAAACAACAACAGTAATAATATACAAGCACCAAAAAAGAAAAACAAATAAATACCAAAATGGCATAGTTTCTTACATAGTATATTTTAGGACTTTTGCAAATATGTAATTGGAATTTGTGCAAACTTTTATTTTCATTATTTTATATTATTTCAGTTCTCACCTTCACTTGTGTGAACTTTGATTTTTTGGATATTTTAAGGTGTTTTTAAATATTTGCATTAGCCTTTTGATAAGACTATCAGTTCTTCACACAGCTCCGACTTACTGTACCTCTAAACGTATTTTCACAGTACAATGAGCACAAGATAATGTAAGAAAATATGAAGTTCTCTGGGGTTATATAAAAGACAAAATAAACCCCTCGCCATTTTGCGAATCAATCTTCGATAGCACACAAATAACCTTTTTATATCAATATAGACAGTTTGTACATTTCAGAATTCCATGAGGGTGCTGACTTCAATCTTTTTATGGAACAAATTAGAAACATAGAATTTGACGGCCCGTCTAGTCTGCCCATTTTTCTTGATGTACAGACTGTAATCAGTCTTGGTCTTGTCTTAGATTCAGGATAGCTTTATGCCTGTCCCATGCATGTTTAAATTCCCTCATGCTATTAGCTTCTACCACTTCTAATGGGAGGCTGTTCTATTTTTTACCACCATCTCTGATTATAATTACCTACGGACCAAGATCCACTGAACCAGTCAGCACAGGAGATTATTTCCCTTCTACATAATATCATTGGGGACTATGATTTTTTTAAGTCTCCTGGTGAAGGCCTTGTCTTTTAACAATGGATGTTACTCTGAACAGACCCTTTTTCATCAAGACTGTAAAAGGCATTCCAATAGAATCGCTATATCTGTGATCAGTAATAAGGAGTCCCCTGGGGAGCACTAGTCTTGTCAGATCTATTTTGTGTCATTTCCCCAACATCATCCCCAACAAGAATGTGCTATAAAGTACTTTATGAGTACCATATGAATTTATGAATATACTTTATGAGTTGAAAAAATAAGCACTTCACTTAGGGAGAAGCTGGAGCTGTAGAGCTACAGATCCCTACCTCCACCCTGGTCAAGTGATTCTCGCCACTGATCAGCTGCTTAAAGACCCTCCTCGCAACCTTATCCGAGCCATCACTGAAGCTGAGTCTTTATATCACACCGCAAGAGATGTGTCCGGCTGAATATATCTTCTGCGCAGAAAATAGCAGGGGTGCATGCAAAGGGGCAAATGCTTATGGGGGTTTGCAGATACCCTGTGTATTCGCATAGGGAGCACTATGAAAATGTAGCTATTATATGCATTAAAGTGCATATAATGGCTGGAGAATCCCACACATTTCACCTTTCCTCATACACTGCCCTTTGTCTTATAACCAGTATGAAAAGATGTTCATTATGATGTATAGGATTTGACTGCAATATCATTTTCTTAACATTCATGTTATGCCTCTTAAAGTGCTGATTTTTTTTCAATCACACATCTGCTGAGGAAACAAAAAAAATGATCTGTTGTCACAAATTTGATAAAATCATTCTATTAAACTTGATGTTTTTATTGATTTCGGCCACTATTTCTCTACAATAAAACACAAATCTCTCCTGAAAGATTTTAATAAAGTGAAAACATTTTATAAAATGGTTTTGTTCGAGTCAAAACCAAATCCACGTAAAATGACCGAAGTTTTGTGTTTTTTCTTTTTTATTACTATTAGCACAACTGCCGGTCTGTCTTTTATATTCTGATATTTAGAATGAAGCATTGTTTACTTATTATAAAACTAATTCTGTAGAATATCCGTACAATTCTGGAATGCTAGAAAATGTCTTCTATTTATTTTTATGGAGTCAAGTATTTCACTCTAAATCAGTAGGTTACTATGTAATTTTAAGAATATTTGTACTTAAAGGAGAAATCCAACCAGCCTGTCCAAAGTTTTTTTTTAAATAAAGTATACTTTTAATGTAATTAATTTAAAACCTTTGATTTTTTTACCTAGAGCTTTAGTAGGCATACTCACCTACCCGTGATCCTTTGGCACTCTCCTGCATCTTCGTTTGCCACCTACAACTTGTAAACTGCAATCATGAAATTGAGGAAAGTGGCATCTGACATCATAGGATGATGTCACCTCTATGCTGGAGCACTGTGGAGACCTATGAAATGGCTGCTTGCTCACATGGAGGGACCAAGAAAGCCAGCCATGGCCCCCATGGTAAATTTTTCAACAAACTGATTTAGGTGTGGTTGGCAGGGCTTGACGGATAAGCAGGCTTGATTTATGTCACAGTCATTTGATATATGGGGAGCAGCAAATAATGAGAAAGGAAAATGCTCTGGATGCATAACTATATAATGTGTATTGCTTATTGAGTTCTACAAGTAGCTTTCACACATAATATGAAGCCTTATACTGGATATAGGCTGGCAATAGCTGTGATATTTTGTTATTGCAGTGGGAACTTTATTTTGGAAGAAAGTTAACTAGAAGTACCAATTAAGAACTGCAGAAATTCTACCTCTTAAACCTAGACTCGACTGTATAGTAATCAACACAGTGTGGATTATGAGCAGGACGTTGGAATCTAAATATCACATAATGTCTCGCAATGCAGCAGATGAAACAGAAAAGTTTAGTGTTGCAGTGTTAAGCAAAATAAACTTGAGTTAAGATAATTTTCGAATGCAAAGATTAACACTGAAATGGGAAAAGTCCTTTATATTATGTTGTTTAAACAAGCAGCGCTTGGAAAATGTGACTTCTCTATGCACGAGGAAGGGTCAACCTCAGTGACCTTAGCATCCTGTATAATGCATGGTTAAATAAGTAAAAGTCACCTCAATTATTGAACGATGCATTATCCAGGGTTGCCATAGATAATGACTTTAACTCACCGGCAAACTCTCTCTTTAATGAATAACCACCGTAGATAGGGTATATTATTTACTTGTATTTGTTCATGAATATCTACAGCATACACATACAGCCTCGGAATATGATATAAAAACTAAATGTAATAATGTAGGTGAATTATTTTACATAAAGGCTTTTTTATGCTTTATTTTAATGTCATCTGAGTGATTATTTGCTTAAAAGCAGCATTATTTAACTAAAGCAGTATCTCTTCAAAATCATTGTTTTTACTATGGAGATTTAAAATTCCTAAATAGAAAATTAAAAATACATCCCGTATCTTGCTACTGTTGCTACAGACAAAAAGATGATAGACAACAGCATTGCCCCTCTAGCAAAGAATGGTTTAAAGACATGTAGGTTGGCGTAATAACTTACGGCCCCTTTCTGGTTTAATGACAACTATAAGACGAAATACTGAAACTTTACAACGACAATATATGTGGAGCAACAAAAGCAATATATAACAATGATGAAAGTCATCATCAAAACTGTCCTGAATAACCCTAAAAAGCAGAAAATACACAGAAAACAATTACATAGTATAAATTGTCAGACATATTATTCATATAAAACCTTTAAAAGAATCATAAGTATTAAATAAATATGAACAAATAATTGTACTTAGCAAAAAAGCAAAATCATATAGTTCATTTGTTTGATCAAACATAATTAAAAATAAAAATAACATCAATGGTGGAGCTTCACATATATATATATTTATATTATATAATATATATATATATTTATATATATATATATGATGTCTAGAAAAATAATGATCCATAGACCATAATTTATATATATTTTCTACGGAACCATCAATGCGTTTCTGAACTCAGCTGGTCATGTACAGGTACAAACAGATTGTGAAATCATTCACTAGGATCTTGTCACATATGTTATGATATGCAGCCTATGTGAAACGTGTGTGCATGCGTCTAGCCTAGAGAGCTCTTTTTGGCTACAGAACCAAAGAAGATAAAGGACAGAATTCCCACTGAAGGAGAGCTCCTCAAAGGCTTCACAACTAGTGCAGAATATGTAAATAACAAAGACATGTATGTGTATGTATGAGTAAGGGAGTGTGTGTTCGTAGATACTGCACGCATGTTTGTATGATTGAGAATGTAAGTACAGTGAGTTTGTGGAGCCATTAAACCACCGTCTTAAACCTTGATCATCCAAAGTTTTAAACATTCTCCCATAGGGTCTGGAATTGAGAGCTCTCTGGGTCAGCATTCAATCTCCAGGTAGTGATTGACCATACCCACTCCCTACCAAAGCTCCATCAACTTCCCATTCAGATTTTATCCATACCAAGATACCGTAAAAGCAAACTGGTGATAGCACTAATTAAATATAAAATGCAGGTTTAATAGAGCATACACATAAAACAATACATAGCACTTTTGTTAGTTAGCTGCAAAGAATCTGTGTCAAGTTCCTTTTGTGTAGAACACGAACAAGCGATACAACCAGACACTGCATTATATTAGAAAACAATTCTTCCTTTGGGTCAGCGATCCTCCTAAACACAAAAAGCAGTTGGAGTGAAACATCCCACAGAATTTTTAAAGAGCCGCTTTCCTCACAGAATTCAATACTTGAAATAAACAACCATCATCTGACTAGCCTTTTTTTTACCACTCCCAGCCAGGCTAGTGATTGTACAGTCTCATTTCTTCACCTATGAAGAAGCCTGTCAGCGAAATGCATCAGGTGACTGTGACACAGAACAAGCCCCCTGTATTTTATACTGGATGACAATATCAAAATGCATGTATTGTTTTATTTATATGCTATATTAAACCTGCATTTGATATTAATCTAACTCCTGCCTTTTAGCCCAGTACTTAAATTAGCGCTTTCACCAATTTTCTTTTATCTTGTTGTGCTCTTCTATGGTCATTGGGAATAGCATTATTGGGGGGGGGGTGATAGAAGCTCGTTTCCTTACTCAGTCTATTTTTCTCTCTTTCTTTTTCTCTACTATTTTGCGGGTGCAGGTCTATACTTAATTTCTATCCATACCAAGTCTGCTGGGGCTAGCCTTGATTCCCAGGAATCAACTTGAGTTCCAGCTTTGTATAAAAAATGATCATTAAAAAATGGCATATTACTAAACCCATCCCATGAATTGTAAGAAAATATTCCATTTAACCATAATTTAAGTAAAAATATGGGACTCATAATATACTCCAGTTAACTAATTTATCTAAATCGTTGCTAGTTTTAGCTTCTGAAATGGCTAAAATAACTTTTTTTAAAATCATATGTGTCAAAAAATTGCAGTAGGAAAAATGTAAATTCTGCAGCAAGTTTATGAAGCCATAACTGCGATGAGCAAATTTATTAACCCTTTCTTTCCTATAATTTGCCATTTTATATATATATATATATATATACTGTATATATAGATATAAAACCATTTATATATATATATATATATATATATTGCCATTTTTGCTATCTGAGCACAAGACTATGGTAAAGAAGCTAGTGAATAGTAATTAGCATTGTAAGTGATGGCATTTAAATTATTACACCAAAAGTCTCTATCTGGTGGACTAAATCAGCTTAAAATTATACCATTTACGAAGCACTTCAGGCAAGACAATCCATTAAAAAAAACAAGCTGATTTCCAAAGTCCTTTAAAAAAAGGAAAAAAATACCAAACCGAAAAAATTATGATCTGCTATTACCTTCACAATCCCACATGCAATGCATAAAAAACATACTTATTTGGCCTAAGCAAAAGTATACATACCTTTCCTGGTCTCGCTGGGATCTCCTGGTGGGGATCAGTGTATCAACCCATATAATTTACAATAATTTGTAAGAAAATGCAGCCAAGAATAGTGTATTCTTCGTCTTCTAAATACTGTATTGTATTAAATAAATAGCCAATATGTCACAACATCACACATAATGGCATAAAGGCTTATAGTGTTTATCTGTGTGTTATAAAATAAGTAATAATATGTGTATTCAACAATTGATCAAAATATATTTTTTAAAGTAGTTTAGCTTATGAAATTATGCTTGTACTGTAATCAGCTGCTAGAGATCTATAACGTCTCCATGAAAAACCGAATAATAAAAATTTTACTTGCAAAGTGGAGACTGAATTTATTTCTCACGTTTTTCATTAAGACCGCCGTTATTCAGATAATACCTAGAACTTTCATCTTCAATACCGCAGCATTATATTTTCTCCTCAAATGTATTCTATAAAAAGCCATTTTCTTTATCCTGCTTGTCTGGTTTCTCAGCTGAATTGCCAATGCTACTTCTCTTCATGCTTGAGAGATAACAAGCAGGGTCTGATGGTATCTAGAATTGGTGGAAAACAGCAAAGCACACATCGGTTTCCTTAACCATTTACAAACCAGTGCAACATTGTACCTTACACCACTTCAATTTTATCTATATATAGTGCTTACAGAATTGCTAGTACACGTATAGATGGAAGTATATTTATGTAAAGATTTCATTTGGAAAACAAGAGCATCGGTGCCCACCCACAATAGTCTGATCCCATGGAAGCTGCTCAACATGAGGACTGGAATTGTGAATTGCTACAGATATTGGGAAGAATGTTACAATGTGGCACTAAAGCTGCTGACCCCATCAACAGCATGAGCAGCATCGTTATCCATGCCATGGCTGCAGAGAAGTTATTCGTCCTTCAGGATTATTGTAACTCAGACGGCATGAAGACACATTACATCCAACATGCCGAGATAGCATCGTTACAAAGTCACACAGCTATTTTTTTTTATTTGTGGGAAAAATGTTTAGTAATGGGACACGTGGAGTTGGTGGCAGGTAGCTGTAAGGAGGGAATTGTCTTCAAAATGCATTGTTCAATGTTTTTTTTTTTTACATTTTAATTATGTTAGAGTTTAATTATGCAAGTTATACATTTACCCGGGGCAACACTCCACAGAATACTCTCTCAGGAAAAGAAAATAAGCACCCTCAACATGCGACTTCCCATGCTGATTCCAGATAGGGTTGCCAAAAGAAAACAAATACTGAGCACTGTTAAATTGGCTTCAAAGCTGGATCCAGCTGACAAAGTGAAGACCAAGAGTGGTTAGTATGTCCCAGTAGAAACTGTCTTTACCTTAAAAAGCTACATTGTCCCTTGTGCAGGAGTATGACATCATATTCAAGACATCATAAAATACAGTGCCACAAGGCAGCAAGTGACAGAGAGCTACAAGTCAAAGGGCACCAACTGCAGATGGCCTGCTGTGCTCTCATAGTGCTGCCCTACTGCAGGCTAATGCCCTCCTAGACCTGATACCCTAAACCTAGGCTGCACCGGCCAAAACATTCGACTGCCTGCCTTCATATTTCACTTAAAAAATAATACACTTTCACAATACAACATTTTGGAAGGACATCATAGCTATGCATGGCACATACATGCTTACTGTGGGCGCTACTTTTTTTTTTAAATTCTAAATTACTCTTCATTCCTTTCTCCTTTCATCCTTTTATTTTGTCATTATACCCTTTGAGAATCGTATATTTTCTTGTGCAGCTTAATTTTTTTTGTAAACACTGCACAGTTACATTTTGGTTTTCTTTCTAATATACACAAAAGGTTTGACGCAGCCACGACCATGGCACAAAGTGAGCGCATCTTACTAATGAGATATATTGTCTAATGTTTTTTTAAATCATGTTTTTTTTAATCAAACCGGTATTCACAGTTCTTGTTTCCCACACGGTGGTGGAAATTACAGACCAGATCGCCATGTTTTAATGGCTGCACGATCTGATTGTCTACCTATAGTCCTGCTGCTTCGCATTTTCCAGTTTTCTTTTTTTTTTTAAATGGCATCATAATTGCAAAGTGTCATAAATGTAATGGGAACCATATCTCTGCAGAATGGAGAATGGCACTTACTGAAGTTATACCTGGTATAAAAGACATTTAAGTTAAACATAAAACTCTACATAGCATTTTCAATTACCTCTGAAAACATTTATCAGCAGAATTGTCATAATTTTGTTTTAGAACGCTTAAATATGTCAAGCCACATGAAACAGAAGGCATTAATGGCATCTGGACTGCAATATCTTCTCCCGGGAACCACTAGCATTGAAGTGACAAACCTGCCTTTTTGGGAAGGTGAATTTTCCAGGGCAAATGCAGCGAGAGCATTTACTTTGCTGATATTGTAATCTCAGCAAAATCTATTTATTCTTTTCATTTAAATGTTTGCAGTCTTTGATGGAGCAATGCGGAACGTGATAAAGGCGTAATTATCATGTTGGCTGGAAACTCGGGGATCTTAAAAGTTTATGTAATTGCAAATCTTAAGACGAAGCATTACCATCATTCTAACCCTAATTAGTGATGCTGAATCAAAAGAATGTTTGTTTGTATCTTTTAATTACCTTACTTTTACAATGTCATGTCAAGCTAACAAGAGCGGAGTAGCTGATTTTTGAATAGCAATGCTGTTAAAATATATTCTTAAAGGGACGTTGTAAAAAAAAATGGAATAACGGTGGCTCATGTAAAAAGCCAGTTTTAGCCGTCAAAATCTTTTTTTTTATTACACCAAAGCTCTTTAGTTTTATTGTAATCTTGCTTTAAAGCAAAGACAGTTTTGTGTTCAGGTGATGTTTAAAGCAGTTCTGATTTTAGCTTCTCAGTAGCTGCTTTTTCATTAAATGGTATATGTGAAAATTTGATAAAGTTGTACAAAACTGCATTTTGTATATATTTTTTTTAAGAGAGAGCATACTAGCAAAAAAAAATACTTTTGGGGATACAAAGTTGAGTTTTAAAGAAAATAAATAAAATGTGATTTGTTAGGTTGCAGGCCCACAGCAACAGATAAGACCCCAATTTAAGGGAGTAATTTTGGCAAGGGTGCTGAGGCCTGATGTGAGGTACAGAAAAGGAGAAACCAAGAATATACATCAAGTTTGTTTCCAAAGATCCGGCAAACAGAAGTCAGGATTTGCCAGAATAGGCTATATCAGGAAACCGGAGGATCAAGGATGCGAAGCTAGTAAATATCAGTAACACACAATTAATTGCGGATTACTGAATATAATTCTTAGTATAAAGGTTTAAAAATCCCGTCCATCAGGTAACAGGTGTAGATGGTCTGCAGTCATGTGCTGCAGGTGTGCTCCTCAGGAAGGTAGTCACTGACAGGTAACACAATCCTGAGAGGCATCATCTCCCTCTGGTGGTGAAGGCACTAAGTGCACACCGCAAACCAGCCAGACTGCAGGCCGATCACAACCCGTGAGGAGGCTGGGTGCTTGTCCTGCCATAATCACATTTCCAAATTACAAATTATGGTTACTGGTTGCATGAGATATAACGCATTAAAAGAAGATATCATATTTATCTACCATAAGTAATGGTGCCTACTGGTAAGTTATTCTGCTATCAGTTTTCTTGAATATAACGACCAGCTAAGTATTGGTCTGTGATATCAGAGGCAAACTGAAAGAAAAAAGTGAGCTCGTACAATCCAGATTCCTTATGACCCACTAGGAGGAACCAAATGTAGTTACACGTTTAGAGAAATGTTTTCCAGCTACCATTGTGTTGGGTCTTGGTATTATGCGAAGCACCAGCAGAGCCCAGTTTTAGCCCCGTCTTGGCTGATGCCCCACTATCATCAACCCACTTCTACTACTGGGACTCATCTACTGCATAGGGAAGACACATATGTCTATATAGGCATGACTGGATCAAAATGCCACAGGAGAAGTTCCAGCCAGCCGTCTGGATGAGCTAATTTAAGACAAGTCTTGGATTACAGCCCATGCTGCTTTACCCAGCTATACTTTATTAGCTATTATATTATAGGTATATTTCATTCAACGTTACACCCTGGCTGTCACACATACAGTACACCACATTTTTTTCATTATCGAAAGACACATGTACAACATGTAACTGTTCCTAGTACATGATAAATATCTTGAACATTATTTAACTGTACACCAAGGAGTAATCTCCGCAACAACTGGCAAAAAAGTGCTACACAGCAACATCTTATTGAAATGCATGACCTTCCGAGCTAGTTCTATCAAACGCATGAAAAGGAACAAGAATGTGCTGGTTCCACAGAGCCATCTTAAAATACGCAGCATGGATCTTTTTTCTGATATTTCCCTATAATATATTCCATAAAATATTGCACAACAAATTCTTAGTACTTTACTTAACAATTAATATTCTATGAGACATGCTTTAATTACTTCTATTATTACAAACACGGAGAATAAAACGAACACAGGACATATTACAAATGCAATTATTTTGCTTTGCTGTTAACTACCCTCCTGATATCTCACATAGTCTTGATAATTTTTAGCACAGAAGGTTCTTTACCAGGAAGATGTTTGCAATATGTATTTTTTTTTAAAAAAAAACAAGCATCGGGTAATTTAAATGTGTCAATCTTATGAAAATGCTCAATTTACTTCTTGCCTCTCCTGGTTTCTTGGAGGTGCAGAAGATTGTATTGCAGTTTGTAACTAGTAGATTTCCCTGGTCTTTTCTTTCCTTGCTAGCGTACTTCCTTCTTGTGTATATTTTACATGGTCCATCTGACTTCTCACGGCATGATGTTATCCTGGCATTCAACCAGCCAGGGAAAGCTACAACACAGCACGGAGCTTGATCACCCAGTACGGCAATTTGCCCCTAGTAAAGCAGCCGAGGAACTGAAGCCTCTAGAACCGTGCTGTGTTTGCCTAGTCCTACCTCCAATAATAATAATAATCTACAGTAATTTATACAATGTTACTTTATTGACAATAATCATTAATATATCAACATATACACAAGCTAAGTTTTAATGTAACAAGCAATACTACCTCAACATCTGTGCCATTGTCACTTCCATTGTCGAGGAACATTTCCAACAGACCAGCAGCTTCAGGGAAATCATGGTCAATGTTTGCTCTATTTGTGTCCACAGAGTGCCGCTTCCACCTGTGGCTAAACATATTCAAGTCCACAGACACGTCTTCATCCAATCGGGGCATTATTTTGTTTGCTGAATAGTAGACATCTGTGACAGAAAACAGAAAAAATATACTTAAGGATAATATCATACATATGCAGAAATAAGACAATGCATAAAAACATTGTAATGTTGAAACGCTACAACATTTAATTACTATAGTTTGAAATGGATATATGTATACTTTATTTTTTCACACTTTCTTTTTTCAGTGTAAGATGGAGAGCCTGTTGAAAGCTGCACACACAGAGTACAAGAGACTCTCAGGTACAAAAGAAGAAATAATGACTTATAGCTATACATAGAGCTAAAGACAGGTCTATTTACCAAGATTCCAACCGTCAAGCTATAGAGATGTCTCGTATAACTGAAAAGCATTTGAAAGCTCTTGACTAAGCCAACTTGAACAGCAATTTGTCTATTCATGATATCGCATCTCACGGTTCAGTCTAATGCTGTCATGATGCCAGTCTCCTATCCATTTATATCAAGTTGTGTTGAGCTGGTTATGGAGCAACTGAGATGGTTGTCAAGTTGGTTATGCAAAGCAGCAGCCACATCTGTCAAGTTGTTATACAATTTGGTCATTCCAGACAGTGGTTGAATTTGTCTGTTTTGAAGTTTGTCTGTTTGGCTACCTAAGCGGTACGGGTAAAGTTAGAGCCATTTGTCAACTTCCATGTCATCTACCGACTAGACTCAAATTAACCTTGTTGGAAGTTGGCTGCCAAGTCAACTTAAAATGTTGTATCACTTGTCACTTATCAATGTAAATATAAGAGTTGTTCCATTTCAGAGAACTCATTTAAGTTGGACTGAGTAACTCGGTGCTCAATTAACCTTTAAATACTATGTGCTTTCATTCATCAAAACACAGGTAGTTTTATATATGATGCTCTATAACATAAATTAATTGAACAGTCCATTTGATCAGCATCTTGCATGTATTTTTTAAAAGCATCAGCATCTTGTCACATTTTTTATTTTCAGTTTCCATCCATGGTATATAGGAAAAGATTAGGCAATATGTACTATTCGCTAGTAAATCGTATCAGAATTTTAAATATTTAGAACTTTATGTATGTAATAAATATGTCTTTAAACCGTTTACTTTTTTCTGAAATAGGCTACAAATATGATAATCACAAAGGGTTCAATATAAAAACTCGAGGCCAGATTGTGACCTCATATCCAGTGGCATGAGTCGCCCCATATCATCTCCATTAGTTGCCCATTTTCCATGAGTTGCCCCAAGGTTAATTAAGTAACAAAGAGATCACCAAACAAAACAAAGCAGTTTGTATACAAAAAGGAACATACACTATGGACATATTCATGTTCGCAGTGCACAAAATGTGTTGATGGTTGTTATGTGTGAGGGAAAAGCAAGATGTGCTGCTACGAGATAGCCGATATATATAATCATGAGCGCGTACAAAACACTGTTTATCTGCTAGAACAAACAGTTTGGTATGAGACGGACAGAGAATATTATAAACTTGTCAAGCTTGAATTTACTAAAGGAACAATTAAAAAAAGGCAATGCTGTGAGTTTAACTTTACGAGAATGAATATACTAAGTAAGTGTAGGATTGTGTATGTGATAGCAGCACTGACGTCTTACAGAGATTAGGATATAGAGAAACCAGATAAATATTCTAAACCTCATTCAGGCGTTTGTTAAGTATTATGAGAACATTAGATATTCAATCAACTATAACTAACACATTTTTTAAATCAACAACAAATGGTCATAATAAGAGATGGATGGGCATGCAAATCCGTTCTTACATGAATGGATAATAACATCCGAATTGTATTAATGAATAATTAGTAGTTCTGCAATGACTTAATATCCACTCACCATACCCGGGAAATTCCCAGGGTAACTCATTTGCAGCTGTTTCTCTTCTGGGGGAGTGGCTTCATTTAGGGGTATGGCTAGTCATAAATAGGGGTGGGGCTAGCTATTGTCAGGGGAGGAAGCAGAAGGAAGTGGGTGGGGAGTGGGCATGGCTGGGAGAAATGACCTCAAGACCAAGAGAAGATGGACTTCACCTGGAAACTGTGGGTCAAACTTATTTAATTCTCAGTTATGCCATTTGTGTAAAGAAACATTACCGAGATGAATGGAAAGACATTTTGGGGGGGGGGTTATAGCAATATGCACCTATCCTGAAATATTATATAAGAGAAAGAGCTGCAGATGGAGACAAAGGGGTGATTTACAATGGTGTAGTAAACCCAAATTTCTGTCAAAGTCGACACTTTGTAACAATAATCCAACAGATTTAGAAAGTTAGCAACAAGCATGCAAATCTGCTAAAACTGTTGGTTTTCTGGCGCAGCCGAGTTAGCAAAATCCGTTGGAAAATTGAAAGTTGTTTTTTTTTTTTTTTTAACAGAAGAAGACACTGCCAAGCCTCGTTTGGCGGTTCTGCAAATCAGACCCACGTGTAAAAAAGCAGGCACCTTAATGCATCTGAATCTGACAGCAGCATGCGTTTTATACACCCCCCCCCCCCCGACTTTGTATGAGAATAAAAGTAAACATGGCTGGGAGGAACACAAAAAATGCATGACAAGAAGCTCTCATTCCTAAAGGTTGAGACAATTCTAACTTAGCTTTTGCCCACCACATTCAATAAGAACTAATTTTACAACACAGCACAAATGAACTTAGTCAAACTCAACAGTTAATTACTGTGGAATTAGATACACAATTAGAGAAAAATCCATAGACAGATGCTATTGTCAATACAAATATTCCTTCTGTATTCTCGTAAAGGCCTACAATATATTTCACTTTCTCCCCAGAATATTTGCTGAAATAGTTTATTTGCTGTCATTTACATATTTCATGTTTAGGTGTCACATACGGTTTCAAAGCTCCTTACTATTTCATAGACAGACGCGATGTACCTTCTCATTGTTATATAATGCATTAGCTGAAGTCTCCTCACACCTTCAAATGTTTTTTGGATATTTTTCTTTGCTGAGGGGAAAAGGAGCGAGTGGCTCCAAACTGAATACATTTCTGACGAGCGATACCAAAATGTTTCTTTTTTTGCGTATCAAGCAGAATATTACATTTCACAGGGGACAATAATATATTAAGCTGTTCCCATGGGTAGCTAATGGAGTTTCTAAAGGCGACCTAATCCTCACCTTCACGAATAGCAATCAAGTAATATCCCTTGTACAGCGCTGCAGAATATGATGGCACTTTATAAAACAATAAATAATAATAGTAATGAACATAGTATTGGTATATGAACTATTGTAGCTGATCTAGAAACAGTCTGCATCACTTGGTCTCTTCTTGGGACTTTACTCTCATAACTCTCAGCCATGTGGAGTCAGGGTTATAGTCGAGTAGCAAGACATATGCCCAATAGCTATCACAAATGGTTTATACTGATGACTGGTCATTGTGTTATTTCACAGCTGAATTCAGCTTAGATTTTAAGATCATTTTCAGTGAATGCCATTCTATTATTTATACTTCAGCTGTACAGTTAATGAAGCATTTTCAAGCTGGTTTCATTGTTTTTTTTCCATTTAATGTACCCGAAAATCAGAGGAATATACATTCCGATAAGATCTGCACGTGTTGAAATAGTCCTCACATTATAGTAAAGGAAAGGCATTCACGTATGTTAAAGGACTATTAGTCAAATGAACTGATAATCAATGTACCATATTGGCTCGAATATAGGCCGCACTTTCCCCCCCCACTTTAAGTCTTTAAAGTGGGGGTGCGGCCTATATTCGGGGTCTAGCGCCCAACGCCCGGGACATGCAGCGGGTTTAGGATACAGATCTCCCGCAGCGGTGCAGGGGACCTGCATCCTATACGCTCAGACAGCCTCCCCTGCCGGCACTTCCCACGGGGGGAGTCCCGACAAGGGAGATTGTTAAAGCACATCGTGCAGACATGCCGGCAGCGTGAACGTCTGCGCGATATACGCTAACAATCTTCCTGGCCGGCACCTCCCTCGGCGGAAGTGCCAGCACCGGAAGTTGAATAGCTGGCCCCCGCTGGCCCTGCAAGACCCCGGGAGTCTGCACCGGTAAGTCTAGGGGGGGAGGATGTCTTGGGGGCAGAGTGGCAGCATATCTCAGGGGGGGGCACATCTCCGGGACAGAGTGCATATCTCAGGGGGGCATAGAGTGGCAGCATATCTCGGGGGAGCATATTTTAAACAGTAATGACACTTTTTAATGGCATTCATTTATAGACTTGTGCACTTTTGTTTTTACCACATGATAGGAACATGCAGCCCCGTGGAGCAGGACTGCATTTCCGCAACATTATATATTATACATATTATAATGCCTGGTTTTGAAGAATAATAGGTTACATGATATAAATATAATAAACAATATAATAAAAATTAACAGGTTTGGCTGGTAGCAGAAAAGAGGAATTTAATCTTAATCAACTAAACCCAGGAAAAGGGAAAAATGTCTGCTACAATCCTGGTAATATACTACAGTAATCACCACAGCTTCTCCAATCCGCCCTTTTTTGCACTAAAATAAACTTTAATTTTTATTAATTAACTTGCAGTATGGTAGGTGAGCAATGAACATTAATCTCTCCAACAAATGCTATTAATTTATTTTAAATCTGTATATATGGTAAATATTCTGAACAGCCACTTGGCTCTGACGGGAAGCTAGCCTGTTTCTGAGGATCCGTGAGTCCTACTTTTAAGGAGAAATCACTAGAAGAGTCCAAACCTATGAGTAGTAGTACTAATAGTGCTACCTGCCAGAACACGGACAGCAGCCATATTATTTCCCTGAAATAAAGGCATTATCCAATTATTGTTTAAATTATGCACTGCTATTTAATACAGTTCAAGAGTATACAATGTGCATGTTACATGTGTAAGAGGTGGAAAGATACAGTACATACAACTGGTTTCTAATTTACGATCACTGATTTTATTGACTTTAATAGACCTTTTGTCTCCCAAAATGGGGCAAGTATAAATATATTATATATTATATATATAATATATAAATATATATATAACAAGTTTGTAGATCATGAACGCAATCCAATCCATTTGCCTTTGATCAGGAAGTTTACACTAACATTCACCTACATCCCTGTTTCTAACTTGTGACCTAGTTTGCTGTAAACTAAACATTAATTCTATTTTGGTGTATCACACCAAAATAAATCATGTATTCTTGCCACCAACAGGTTAAGCAAAGGCTAAAAGAAAATAAAATCAAAATCCTTGTGAAAGGTCTGTTGTTATGAATAATGCATAACATAAATGTTAATCTAAAATAATAATCACATCACTTCTGGTATGTAATAATTGCAGAAGCAATACATTGTTCAAATCATTTTAACAAAGTCTGGTAATTAGACATATGAAAAATGATACAAAAACCGGGAAATGTTCTTGCATCTCTGTCTTTTTAATTTAATCTCTTTCCCAAAAAAAATGAAAATGGTTAATGAGTTTCTGAAGTCTAGAAGAAACTATATATAAAAAAAAACTAATGAACTTTATTAACCGCAGCTACAAAAACCTGACGTTTTATACCAGTTTTATGAAGGCCATATTTATATGTAAGGTGGGTTTATGGGGGGGTGACCTTGCAAATTACCTTAGATTTATTAAAGATAGAAATTACAAAAATGTAACTCGCATGTTATCTAGACGTACAATATTTGAGTGCTTGTCTAAAAAGAGACCAACAAAAAAAATCAGAGAACCAGGTGGTCAAGCAGCTTTCAACCTGGTGGACAGGATAGCCCGATGTTATAGAGTAGTTTGTGCCAGAAATGCAGGTGTCCAGGCAGAAGCAGTAGGGCATATGGCAAAGATAACCAGTTTTGATGTTTTTGTGAGATAGGCTAGGTAGCTGTCTAGAGTATAATGCCATTAATGGTTAATACATAGGTAATGGAGGGGATCTCCAGGGCCAGACTGACGATGTCGGTCCAGCGGCCGCCTTATGACGAAAGTGCAGCCGAAGGCTGGATATGAGTGGTCACATGCTGCATTTTTTGGCTCATGTAGCGTTCAGCCAAGCCACAACACTACAGTACCTGGTTTCTAGCTGAGTGTGTGGTGCTGTTGGCCAGTGGCCCATTGAGCATTTGTCCCATGCACCCAATGACACCCAATGACCTTCGTAGTATCTTTGGCTTGTGCTATGGTAAGAGGAGCATCAGGTTATGACTTCATGTCTCTGCTAGCAATGCTGGCTCTTATTGAATGACAGAAGAATGGGCTGCTATTGACCAATTGCCCATGCATTGGCACAGAGATCTACCTGCTTATGCAAACAAATGTAAGGAGGAATAACACGTCCTTGGTCACAGATGACCACCATTTATAGAACATCCTTTCCATGAAGGCGTTATTAATAGGTGAGTAATAACTTGATGGGAGTAAGTAATTATACAAATTAATTCAACGGGAAGTTCCTAAGGTATTAACATAAAGTAGGTTGTAATACATATAAATTGTTTATATTACTACAGAAACACTAAATTTATTTAGAGTAAAAAATTGTAGAATGCCGGCTTTGGAAAAAGTGGCAGACATACTTTAAATATCAATGACAAGCAATCTAATCTCACTATTGTTCCTTCTACTCTTCCATCACTCTGTTTACCGGTAAATCAGCTGTAAATCCAGTTTATCCATCACAGCAATAACATAAACTCTGGGTTATTGCCTGAAATGAGCATAAGCTTGCTATATGTCAAAACAGGAATAGCAAGTGTCATTCTTTGCTGGAATTTCATTTTATTGAGAAGGATAAACTATTTGTAGCAATATTGCTAACAAATGATATATATATGCAGTGATTCCCGAAAATATTCTACAATAATCTAAACCAATTGACTTAACGCAGGTAATTGCACACAACAATAGAGTTGGAAAAAATACATATTTATAGTTAAGCAACATTCCTACCTCTATAAAACTAATATAATATACATTCCCCTAGCAACCAGATCTAAGACAGCTGCACAGGCAGTTTATCCTACACATGATGGTAAATATAAGGTAATATGTTTTTCTCTTTTAACACAAAACAATACATATCCAATAAATGTACCAACGCTTATTGTTGACACCTGCCAAAAAATTATTAATATTAAAGTACATTGCAAGGATGTTAATAATCATTCTTTATCGTTAAGAACAACCATCAGCTGTAAGAGAAACTGCAGCTCCAGAGCTGCAGAACCCTGACCGCCCCATTTTGCTTACTTGGCATCAGCTAGAAAGCAGTGAACGTTAGTTTATTTTTTAATTTGGAACAAAAGCATGTCTCACCATTAACAAGAAGTATACGCTACAACCCCGTGAAGACAGGGATCATTTATATATGTCTGAGTTTACTATTAACGACACAGAGCAACTCGCCATTCACTAAATCAAAAGGAGAACATGCAAATGTAATATCTTGCTCTAAATACCTTCATTATCACAGTTGGATTAACCCAATTGACAATTAAATGTTGCTGAAACATACAAGTTAATGACTAAGTATATAAACGGTCATAAACTCCGAAGACACAATTATTCTTTGATAATGTACTAATCTTGCAAATAAAAAGCCCATTCTCCCATACTTAAATGAATAAAAACTGCTTAAATGTGTAGTACCAAGCAACAGGATTTACAATTAAGCAGAGAAAATAAAAATAAAACTTCAGTACATTGTGAACGGATCAATCAATTTGGTGACTTAAAGAATAGCTTACAAAATGTCTGCTTCTATCTGCTTGTAGAACAGAGAGACACAAATAAAGGTAAATGTATCTTGTCAAGTAATTTATGATTGCTGATGGTTGGTTATAAATAAATCAAATTCTTGATGGAAGAAAAGGACAAATTGGTTACTTCTCCTACATTTTGCAATAAGTGTCTTGGTGACTTTAGTTTTCTTTGTCCCAGGCCAATGCCCAATAGTCCGGACTGCTACCAACTTAAAAATTCTTATAGGTAATTTTACCGATATTTTAGTAAACAGAAAAATACAATAAATTAGAACTCATTTCTAATGTAACAGCTTCTCTAACCTTACCCTGAGATATTTATAGAGGACGGTTCCTGGTGTAAACATTCTCTAGCGGTAGATGCAAGCATCAGAAAGAGTGCTATTGCTCTCCTGGGAACTCTCTGCGTTTGACCCAAAGAGGGGAGCGGCTGTCATCCCCATAATCAATATGAAGTCCTGGGGACCCCTGTTTAAATATTTTTCCTATAATTTTATTTTTTAAGTTTATTATTATTCTAGATGCAACCCAGAAATCTGTGTATGCATTTTAGGTTGTGCATACCTTAGGGTTGAGTAAGCCATCCTGCCACACGGGTGCCTCATTAATGGTGTCCAGAGAAGCCTTTAAATAGCTTGAGAGCCTCAATTGGGTTAAAATGCATTGATTCCGCTCTTTGGTAACCAATTTAGCCATGGAAAATCAGATAGGACTTGCCAAAACTGGGGCACTTTGACATAGTGATGGGCTAAGGAATATAATGCCATCACCAATATTTATGCCTTAGATAGGTGAATGGTATTCACTGGGTATGTGCTCAATTGTTGCTTTATTTTCTCTCCCCAAGTTTTTATTTTTGTGCTGTTTAAGTTTAGTGAATAAACCTGTTTGTCTCTTCTTACCCATGCGACGTCTAGTATCTGCTCGTGAGCCAGCTGCACAAGTAATGCTGTGCTTCATCTGGCTTCACAACACTAGTTTAAATAAACCCATTATAAATATATTAATATACATGCATTTATTGATGCAATGTTCGCATATTGAATGTAAGAAACTCAGGTGTACGTTGTTGTTCATTCGCTGACAACGTTTGGCTTGGACACACATATCTCACTACCAGATGGCTGAGTGTATTTCATGCCAGCAAGTGTAAAAATGCCAATGCCGAAATTGAAAACAGGTGGCAAAAATTTCACTTGGCAACTTGGCATCTGTAAGTAATCAGTTAATGTAAAAGCCTTGGTCGGACACAAATTAGCCTCATTGCTGATGACATTTTTAATACCATAAGGAGACTGCAGCTGAGCATAATTATAATTACAGTACACATCGAAATAACTGATCACCTATGACACAGCTGTATCTCGCCTAACCGTATTTCTTAAGAGAAGCAAGAAACCACTTGTATGTGTATTTTGTACAGATTACTCATTAGAATTAAAGTGAACCCATCCGCTTTAGGATTTTTGCTTTGCTAAGTTCATATTTAAGAATGGTAAATTTCTATGTTTACAAACAGTATAACCATACCTAGGAGCTTAAACCCAATTCTCTGGGTGAAGTACTGCTTATCCAGGGTCTCCAAGTCACTTTCTGCTCCCTGCGTGACCATTGTGATTCATTCCACTTTCCGTTCCTCTCAGCCTAGTTTCCTCCCAACAAGTCATGCCTGGGGCTGGCCCTGCTCCATTGGCGCATCCCTATGGAACCTACCTTAGGACATTCTCAGGTATGAATATAGATTAGGTATGATTTAGAGCTGTGCCTGCTGACTTGTGTTAAGAAAAGCCTGCATGATAACACTTACTTGTCCTAAGTTTACTTGCTTTTTTTCTCCCTACTTCTACTAAAGCTGCAGGACACATCATCTTTCATCAAAGGAACTCAATAGACTTTTAGGGGGGAAAATGATGACCCATATGCCTGCTTTTAATAAGCAGCAGGTATGTACTATACTTCTCCTCTATATACTGTATTCATTTTCAGTGTTCAGTTCTTTCCTCTATCCTTAGAGCAAGAAGTAAGATGCCAGGAGGCACGGTTACCCGACTCATGGCATTTTCTCCAGCTTCATTTATGTAAGTCCATGACTGCTTCACTAATTTAACATTACCGTCTTGTTTTATATGACTAAAACATTAAAAGTGAATGTTTTTATAACTGGAATAAGAAAAAAACCTTTTATTTTGTATAGAAATGATGAATTATAAATATACATATTACATATACATCCATACAAATGTGCATATATATATACCGTATATATATATACCGTATATATATCTATCTATCTATATATATATATATATATATATATATATTCATTAGTTTTTGTGCTTCTGCTTCTGTTTTTTCTAAAACACAAAAGACATTTTTCTGAATGTTAGAGGTCAGACTGAAATGTGTTGGCTACCCACAGAAATTGCTCCATTCCAGAAATCATAACAAGAGCAAGAGGTTTAATGGAAAGGCAGACATTCCACAAGTGGTGATCACACTGAACAATTCTAAATTACCTTTTACCTCCTTATATAACTAGGTCACAGATCAGAGAACTTGAAAGTTGCTCGGGGCAAAACCAAGCTGTCTGAATTGAACGCTTTTCCTGTATTCCATCCATCACTAATGATATTTTTGTTGGATACAATCTATAGCTAAAGGCTAGAATTGGCCGGTGAGATAGTACAAAAAAATGGTAACTTGTCATATTATGCGAGATGATAATAGGCATTTTTTATTTTCGAGAGATGAGAATTTATCAAAGTTATGGAAATGTAGCTGGAGAACAAATGGCGCCAAAATGTCTAGTCTAGACATGGGCCAGAACAGAATAGTTTAAAGTTGTACAAAAAATAGCTGTAGGGTCTACAATAACTGTTCTATTAAGTAGGAAAGAATCCCCCAAACTCTTTTTGTTTTGAGTCCAGCAATCTATCTCTCAAAGATTTAGACAGTAGGCAACTTGTCATAGACATATTCTCGATGTCTGGGGAAAGATCCTGTGTTGATATCACATCGGCTTCAGGAAGAAGAAAGAGGTCCAGGGAAAATGCTTCTTGGCAGGTCAAGTGAGCCACTCACCCTGTGGAGCCTGGGGCAGATGCCACTAAAAATATCCTGTAGATATAGAACCACTCGAACTTCCCAGACTAGGCTACCTGGAGCTTACCCTTTTCTGGTGTTTTGTGTCTAAGTGGGCCTAGCCATGCATGGGGCAGGGCTATCTGCATGCGAGGTCTTTAGTGAGTATAGGCAGGGAGTAGGTGTTCACCATGTCAAGCCCCAAATATGATACCAGTGACTTAGTTGTACAAACTAGGGTGATTCTACATTAGAGTCGGTGTGATTATGTTTTTCTTCCTTTTTAAACAGTAGTGACTGGCTTATTGATCCAGAATTAACTTGATTTAGAGACCATAAGCTTACAGAGCCTCCTTTCCTATTGCTTTATAATGTATGACAATGGTACTCATTATATACCTTTCCTTTAATATACTGTAGATTATAAAGCACTAAGAACATCTAAGCACTAAATAAATGAAAATATACATGCATACGCAGTATTAAGAGCCAGGGCTGGACTGGTCATTGGGCAAACCAAGCAAAGGCCTAATGTGCTGGCGTCCAATGGTGCCTCCAATTACTTTTGTTTTGTTAATAAAGGCCACTGTCGGCAAGCTCCAAAAGTGTGAAAGCATTTATTTTAATCCCCAGTATGTCCATTTGATGTATGTGTGACATACTGTATTTTTTCCAAAAGTGAATTGATCCCATTGTCTGTAAAATCTCAATGCAGCTCTGTATCTTATAGAAAAAAAACGATATGCCATGTTTGGAGTTTTGCCGAAGCTATGTTTTTCATATTACTATATTATATTTCATCTTTAAGCTATGTGGTACACAAAAGGCACCGGGACATAATCCCAGTACGTCAATCAGTTTGCGAGAAGCCAGGCACATATTGCTTTCTGCCACTAAACTGCTGAGATGTTTACTATAAGGGAAGGAGGTGGATATTACATTTTATTCTCCACACATTTATAATTACATACAGTAAAATCGATCACTCCCTAGACCCAGTTTAATATCTGGACGCTCCAGTATGTTACTGAAAAATGGTACACTCTAAACGTCAATACACAAAATGCGTTAAGATAGATGTATCTTCCATGTCAACCTACATAACTACAATTAACTCCATCCCCCACTCCTGCCTGCCTGATGCTGAAAAAAAATCTATAAAACGCATGATGTGTATGTATGACTACTAAGAGCCAAAGCCAGATTAACTCACCAGATATTTGCTTTAATAATTGATAGCAGGTGGGCATGTTGTAGCCTTCAAGGGTTTTTACATCATGATTTGTTACGATACATCATAAAAATATATGCACACCTCTCTGACTGTGTCTGGTATACGCAGTAAAGGCTGCCATTTTTTCTCCTGTGGGGCCACTCACACTAAAAGACTCACTCAAATACTCACACTACTACACACATCCATACACTCACATTCACACAATCCGGCACTCACACTTACAAACAGTAACACATACCCAAACACGTCCACACACAATCACTCACACTAACACACTGTTACACACTTAATCACTAACACACACCCATATACTCAGACTAACACACACCCAGACACTGACACAAACATACACACCCAGACACTAACATATTGAGACACAGTAACATACATACCCTAACAACCACACTTACACACTCACACACATACTTACATACCCCAGACACACGCATATATTAACATACCAACACTCTCAAACAGTTGCAGCAACATACCCGTACGCACTAACAATAACTTACCCAAACACACTTACATACCCTAGACATGCACACACTAACATACCCACACATTAACCTAAACACACACACTAACATACCGAGGCACACACACTAACATACCCAGGCACACACACTAAAATACCCAGGCACACACAATTACATATACAAACACATGTCCACACTAAAATACCCAGACACACATGCTATCATACTCAAGATATACACACGCCACTCACTTACCCTGCCTAAGCCAATTCTTCAATCTAGCCGTGCTACATTGGAAGGGTCATGCAATGTTCCGTGACCCTGCTCAACCCACTTACTTCTGGATTCAATGCGCGACCCCTCCGTTTTAGTAGCGCCTGTGTGCCGTGCACCCCTCACCTGCCTTTAGTGTGAAATCTGACCGGCTGGGGGCAATTGTCCCTTGCACCCCAGGACAGCCAGTGCCTGAGCTGATATTTTTTGAATAAAGGCAAGTTAAAAGATCTTTATATCGGGATCAGTAGAAGAACCGAGGTTGATTTCTCGAAGGACACAATTAAGAGACACTCCCTCTTACAAACCACATCACAAAGATTGCCCCCCAATATGTTCATCTATGCTAGCAATTACCACTCTGTCGAGAAAAGGGTTAATGCAAGCTGTCTGACAAACATATAAAATAACAACAGGGACACTATTTTCCCAGCACTCATAAAAGGGTTTATTTTGTCATATATCTGCAAAAGCTCAAAAGTACATTGATTTCAAAACACGTTGTCTATATAACTCAGAGAAACCAGGGATTTATAGAAACGGGATTAAGAAAGTTGGACAGTATGCTTTAGTTTCACATATCGGCAAAATAATGCAAACATTATTTGATTAAAAATGTCTAGACTTGTCTTCGTGCATGCGTGGGTCAGTGTTTCACCAGGGAAAAAATCTGAATTCAATAAAATCCACATTTCAGGCCTCCAGTTGGTGGAATCGAGAGTCCAGAACTTCAGATATTTTAAATATAAACCACAATAAGAAATAAGCAATTGCAAGTAGATGACCAAAATGTCACAAATTTCAGAGAATATATACAGTAGCTGTTTTATCTCATATAAGAAAATGTATGGACAATATTTCTTATGTTCTTAATAATTGTGTCGTATGAGATGTGTAGAAGCTGTGCAAATTACAATGAAAATTAATTTACCATTTGTATATGTATTTATTAAACATTTTCACATCCTTAAGTATAGTTTCTGATGGTATTCATGTATCAGTGATATTTTAATATACTGTAAATGTGTTAAAATAAATGTTATGGGCTATGTTCAAAACTAATTGTGTGGACAGACAGAGGTCGCATGTACGTCATTTGGTGGCCACTGGCCTAGTCACTCCTTGTCCAGCCCTGGCTTTGACTCTGGCATTCATGCTGTATAGGAACGGATTATAGTCACCAAGTAATTAACTTTACATTTACAAATAGGTCAGAACTAGAAGGACTGAGTCTCATGAGCATAGGATTTATCCTAGCCGTTTAACTAGCCAAACACACTTCACATGTGCTAGTTTGATACGCGTTAGTAAAACAGTCTGTTGGATTTAAAAAAAAAATAGCTTAACGCGGATGTTTGAGGCTTTTCTGTTTCCAGCAGAGGTAATGCCAATCCTTATAGCCCATTAAACTGCATCAAGCAAAGGGTGGTGTCAGCTTATTACAACAATTGTAATGTCTTATTGTATTATACTTTTATTACAGATTAATTCCTTGCTGACATTGACTAAGATGAAAAGTTATTATGGGAAAGATTGTAGTTTATCAGCAATGTCTAATGTATCCCAAGAGTCCAAACCACTGGAATTATCGACCATTGTGGTGGCATTCAACGCTGGCAGATCAGCTCCTTCCAGCCATTGGTGGTTATGTTTGTGGGGTATCCTCCACCTCTATGTTTCTGGCTTCATCCATCATCTACTTTATCGTCAGAACACTTCTTCTTTATGGTGTACCACATCCTCATGACTTTTTACACGCTGATTACTCTGTTGCCAGACCCTTCTATTTCTGCCCTTCCCATCCTTAGTAGTGGATAGCCTCCCCACAGCACTAGAACGCCACTAGAGCTGCAACTCCATATTACTTGTTTCCTATCTAAATTATAATTGGTAATTACATAATAATTATAATTCAATCTAATTAGGTCTTACATATTTTTCTGTACTCTACAACTCCTTCCTTTCACAAACGTTGTACCTTACTGGTTCACTTTGAGATTTTGTAATACAGATTTCCACACGCCATTCATTAAAGATAAAAAGAGGACAGCGCATTATTAATCTAATAAAACAAGTTTGTTTTTCTAGTAAACAAACATACACCTGATTAAAATTAGTTAGTATTCATCGTTACTTTAAGACATTACCGGCGGTATGCTGTAAGCTATAAATTGACATACTTTTTTATACCTGTTTTATAGCCTGCTCTTGAACACATACTTAGACATTTTTATTTATTTTTTTTAATGTCAAATTGCTCCCAAAGGACAAGCTACGCAAACCTACATGAGTTTACAGAGACAACAAAAAATTTAGATTTGCATTGAAATGAAGGATTCTATCTTATTTCAGTATGCAATTCTTTAGTGTTCAAAAAATGCTCTAACAGATAGGACTAGTAAATACAATAACACAATATTGAAATATGACGTTATGCTAATTGCGGAGTGGGTGTCCGAGGACTATACAGGAAGCATAGACTAATTCACTAAAATAAGGGTATTTAACACATAGACAGTAGAAGAGATAATTTGCAGGATGAGTAGTAAATGTGTGGTTTTGTGGTTAGCTCTCATAGCTGAAATCTGAAATCAAAAGATCATGCCCAGAAACTTCTTAGGAAGACTCCCACATATTAATCTCTATTCTTCTCCATGATGACGAGAGAAGGCCGATCTAGCTTTGCAAAGAAGAAGTAGGTGACGTGAGCGCCAGAGCTGGAATCAGAGTTGATACTAGAGAATTTTTCAAACATCTTAATTTCACTCTTGCTTAAGCTCTAGTTTTTACCGTCTGTTTTACACCAGTGAATAATGGAAGAACTGGTTTTGTTTCTCAGTGCGGCTACTTTTCTCAAATATTTTAAACATAAATATGTTCCTAAATGTACTATTTAATTTACTAAGGTCAATTAGCATTTGCAAGAAAATCACTCACACCTCAAATACACTCACCTGCAGAACAAGGTGGATACGAGCTTAAAAGGAATCAGCTTGTAGATTTATTAACGTGTGTGTGACAGGGAGACCCGATAGGTTAAATATATTTTAAATGATGGTTCTTTATAGACCTTTTTATTTCTTCAATATTTCTTTAGATTCTGAATAAGTTTCATAAAAGCCCACACTCCAATACACATCTTTTTTAAGTGGATGTATTATGATAATGATAGTATTTCACTATCTCACCATCTGTTAAACTGTTAACAGATAATTGATATAAAAATAGTTTGCACACATTTGCTGTTAGCATTCTTCATGATTGAAGATAACATTTTTGTGTGATTTCACCGACTCTCGTCTAGAAGTATTTCATTTTTCCCAAATATTTTGCCTTTAGTGACAAACTGATTGTTACCTTGCTAAGTCCAGGGTGCTGGTATTTATTGCAGATTTACACCGGCTAAAAGAGAGGTGATAGTTGGCACATAACGCACAACAAACGGTCTCCTTGGTATTCACTCTTAGTCTTGATCTCAACTTGGATCAACTTGATTACAACCTGGTTTACTAGATGAACTTTGTGACTCAACAGCATTTAGAGGTTCATCGAACCTTGTTTCAGAATAGCAATGTACAGATTCAAAACTACTAGATGCTTAATTATTCTTCTAACAGATCAGACACAGTATCTCATCTCACTGATGAATGTTTCATTAGCTATTCCTACCTCATGGTCACATCCACTGTCTAGGATTCCTTCTCTTCCCTCATTTTGCCCTAATTAGGTAGGTTTATATAAAAAAAGAAAACTGTAGCCCTTTATAATTTAACAAATAAAAAGAAATGTTATATCCATATATTGAAAAGAAATACAATCTTCAAATGAATGTAAAAATCAGCACTTTAGTAGACATACACTTGTTTTTATATCATTAAAGACATTTTAATCCATTACATTTTGAAGACATTACGTTTCACTTCCTAATTTATGATTATCGTTAAACAAAAGCTTGGTGCTGTTCGGGATCTTTGGTGTAGAAAGTCTGTGTTATGTCAGGATATATATTATTTCTTATAATTTCACATAGACTTAACAAATCTCTCTGGGCATCGAAGCTGTCATCAAAGCAGTCACCACGTGTGTCTTTATCTGGCTTTGATAACCCATTAGCTGTTTGATGTTCCTTTTATCCTTTACAAAATTTGAACAAAAGACTCGACTTGAAATATGGAACGCGCATATTTTATTTTCTGCTTTAATAAATACATCCATTATTATCTTTAGACAACAGCAATAAACCTAAATACCACAAATGCCTTGATTAAAATGAAATAATTATTTCTCAATAAGCAGATCATGTAATTATTATTATAAAATATGAAACAGGATTACAATGTCAATGCAGATCGGCGATGGATTTTATAGGATTCGGTATGAATTGTTAATTTGTTTAAAAACCCAGAAGTAGAGATTATTTATAAATTGAAAATGAAATAAGATGAATATTAGCAGGACTACCAGCATACTCTCAGTAAAGGCTAATTCAGTTTTTCAAGTGTCAATAACAAGTCAGTTTTTTTTTAAGGATATTCTGACTTGAGTACCCTGAGATTAACGAAAGTAATCAAGTCTTTAATTGAGCCATCTGTGCTAAAGAAACGATTTCCATACAAACATGCCTGTTAGTGACACTTGAACACTGCAGTTAATATCACTGTATGATATTGAATGTCAAAAAAAAAGATATTTTGTGAAAATGAAGAAGTTCCAGATGCCGGAGGGCCTTCTACCATAATGTTATCAGCAGTTTGTGAATTTTCTCCCTTGTGTAAATAACATTGACAAGGTATGCTGCAATAATTTGGAAGCAAAATCTGCTCAATGGAAGGGGAAAGTAACTTTTTTGCTGTTTTTTTTTGTTTTATTTTTATATGTTTACATATTTTTTATATATATTTAGACATTTTTTTCTTGTTAAGTTATAAAATGCATATTGGAGTCTATTTTGCATAGTAATTTTTATTTTATGCAAATTGGTGCATATATTCTTTATCAATCGGTTTGTTTTAACTCCTCCCCCAGCTGCCTCCACGAGAAGCAGGAAGCATTTGTCAGTACACTTCATGCACTTCTTTCATATGCTAGTCATTGAAACCAATTTTAAATCAACTTGAGTAGCAGCAGCCAATCACATGTATATATACAGTATATATTTAAATAAAAACAGCATTTTAACGTTTTTATTCATAGCATAAGTATACTTAGTCTTTTAAATCTGTATGTAATACAAGAAGCACTAGAAATATAGAGAGATTATTTATTATACGTCATAAGGTCATGTATGCCAATGAATAGGACAGCCATGCACCTTTTAATTTTACGTTCTATATTTGGTGGATTTTATACTTAAATGTATCTGTTATGATACTTTTTTAATGAGGTATATTTATAAGTCATAAAAACCCAAATCAAGATATAATAAACATATCAATATTTTTTATACTGTGCTATACTGATACTCATCAAACATTTTGACATCAAGGGAAGAGAGAGGAACTGAGGATTGTTTCTACTAAGTAAGATAACCTGGGTGGTGACAATCCAACTTAAAATTTATTTTGTGGGGTAAAAGTAACAAAAGGAAAAGGAATAGTGTTTCAGGAAAATATTTTACCTAAATATAAGACTCTGGCTTGTACTAATGTTACCACCATATATTTATAATTCTAATAAGAGAACAATATAGATATATTCATACAATTCAACTGTGAATTTACATGCCAAGCGTCGACGGCCATGCGTATGTTAACCTGAACTCTCCGAACAAACAACAATCTAAAACTATGCTTTCCGTACTTAGGAAATCTCAGGGTTTAGCTTGTAGGCTACAGAAATCCCCGCTGTTTACCAGATCTCTCATTCAGCTTTGGATCTCTGGCTGAAGGGAGAGGCATTTGGCTCCATCTATACCCTCTACCCTGGGTCAGCCTTTCCCTTGTCTCCATGCATATTACGAGCAGACCCACCCTTGTGCACAGGTGATCCTGCTACCTTACATTATCCCATCTTACCTCCCATAGGAAAGAAGAGGGTAACATCTCAGTTCACCAATGGAATTAAAATCTGTATGGCAAGGTCTGTTTTCAGGAAGGGAAGTAATTTTACTATAAAACATTCAAACTTATTAACAGACTAGAAGAGCAACCTATACATTTTTGAGCACGCAACAGGTGCTCACCCTAAAGAGAAATTCCCCACTTTAGACAATGCCATGTATTTCTGTATGGAAGATAGTAGGACAGAAATAAGTCAATTAGTATGCAAATATTGTTATTGAGCTAATTATTATGTCAGTGATTAGGGCACTGCTCCCAGACTAATTCATCAGGGCACACAACAAATCATTGAAAAGATCATAAACACTAATTAAAAATATCTACAACGCATGATTTGAGTTTATTTTGCAATGTGCAGAAATGTTATGAAACATGCAAAAAGCCTAGATTATTTTCTCTTCAGATTCAAAATGTCCAAAATAATTCAAAATCTATAACTTTTTAGAAGACAGGTATATGAATATGACATTTATTAAACTAAAACATTTTTAATTAAGTTAACGTAATTAAGAGTGCCACAGTATTTGTGTCAAGACGCCTGATACAAATTGAATCTCTACCTTACTAAGACAGCACACTTGTCAACCATTTATAAGTAAGCAACAGTCATGACAGTAGGATATTCACTAGAAATGAGCAAATGGGCCAAAAACGATTCGGATTAAGTTTTTAATTCCTTTATGGTCCATTAATTTTCAAGCAGCGAATTTTATTCCCTGCCCATTAATTTTGGCCGAAAATGTAGGGGGATTTTACATTTGGGAACAAAATCCATTATCTGGTACACACATTACTCTCACATTCTCATTTTTGTTCACTCTCCCATTCTCACAACATTCACCTACCTTCTCTGCCAACCACTTCCGCTTCTACCGATTCATGGGGGGAGGGTCTGGTATCATTTTTTGGGGTTTCATAGGAATCAGCAAATTTATTAAAATAAGGTAAGTTCATGCATGAAATCATTGAGCCTGTAGTGTTACATGGATGGCCCCATGGACATTTTTGTTTTATGGGTGTAGTTAGATATATGAAGTAGATATATGAAAAATATATGGTCGGGTAAGCTAGGCTATTTGAGTAATTTTTCCTTTCACCTATGCCTGGATCAATCTAGAATTGATATTTTTCTAATATCAATATAGAATGGAATCAAACAATGTTCAATGTATTCCCCTTAGTAAAGAATACATGATAACATAACAAAATCAATGTATCCATCTAGTTTCTATATTTTGACCTTCGAAAACACTTGTACTCCTTCGCTTTACAATATTCCTCCGCTTCTTGTACCAGGATACCAACGGATTTTTCAACCACCATTTCTCTAGAACATTACTTTGTTACATTACATCTTTCTATTTCACCCTCAAGATATCTATGCCCTTCTCTTACCATATTTTCAATGTTCCAGATCTCTTTTGAATCTTCTGTAACACACTGTTCTACCATATAACATTTTTATCTGACTTTTCTGAAACTGCTAAAATTATTTAATATTTCTGAGACACCAAATAGATCTGCATGATGTGCAAAGTTTAATTAGAAAGCTGGTCGTAGGATACTTTTGAAGAAGAACTTTATTTGCATCAGAATGTGTTGTGATCAGGGGCCAGCAACCTCTGGCATTCCAGCTGGCGAGGGATATGAATTCCATGATGAATGGCTAAATGGTACACAGCAGATGATGTGACAGCCTTTGTCATTTCAGTTAATTCCCATATACAACCTCATTTCATGACCACTAGCTGAGAATAAACTGTATAAAAATATATTTGTATAGAGAGAAACTCGCATTAAAACAAGCACAAATCACTAATATCATGTTGCCCATGAAACTATGAATCCACCTGAAACCCTTCGGAATAGCCCAGTGGCTTCAATGGTAATTCTGGCATCTCTAAGGCAACCATAAACTAACTGATTTTACTCCTATATACATTATTTATAGTTGTTTTATCAATAACCTACTTTATCATTCTTTGGGGCTTACTTTTTAGTGCTCTTTAATAAAGTTTTCTATAATATAAATATAATCACTAAGTATAAATAAGTGTTCTGTAATAAATGTATTACATAGCAATAACAAACTTAGAAAAAATCTTCCCATTTATGCGAAAGCAGAGAACTCTTCTTTTTACAAACCAGATAAATGTATCAATGTACAACCCGTTCTAGCTCACAGCCTGAAAACTTCAGTTCAATTGTTCCATGCCAGTTGTCTCGCCTCCTAACAATTGTGCTATAAATCTCAAACAACAAAACCTGCCTCACATTTTGGTGCCCTATTACTTTAAAGCTCTGTGTTTGTATAGACAGGTTCAAAATTCATACACAGACAACGATTTCTACAAACGTTTAATTTTAAGCAATGAGGGCTCCTAAAAATATTTACGTTCTGCTATAACCTCTGTATGCGCTTTTCCATAGCTGCAAAAGAGAAATACTAGACAAAAATTGATATCACTACACATATAACAGTCTTTAGCGTGGGGATTTTAGGTCACTGTGAGGCCTAAAGTTAAGTGCACTATGATTGGCCTTGTGACCAAGAATTCACACCAAGGTTCTGTGCATGCAAGGAGAAGGGCTTCTAGATCATGTCATGCGCAGAGAGGAGCTGGGGCATCTCAATGGTGTTGTGTGAAAGGCGGACTGCTGTGTGCATGCAGGAGAGGAGGCGCAGGGTCATGTTGTGTGCAGTTGGATGGATGAGTTACCAGATCATGATTTGCAGGGAGGGGATTCCAGATTATGTTGAGTTCAGAAAGGAGCGGGACTGACAGATCATGTTATGTGCAATGAGAAGCGGAGTGTATGGATCGTGTTGTGTGTTGGGGGGGGTGCTGTGAAAGGGCTGCAGGCTGCCAGAGAGAGTTGTGTGCAGGGGAAGATGCTGCCAGATTACCTTTTGTGCAGGTAAGAAAGGGGCTGCCAGATTATGTTGAATTTAGGAAGTAGAGGGACTGACAGATCATGTTATGTGATGAAAAGGGTAGCGGACAAAACATGTGAGTGGGGAGGGGCCGTCAGATAGTGTTGTTAGGGTGGTGGGCTGCCAAATACAGTGGTTGCAGGTGGAGGGAGGTGCTGCCAGATCATGTGTACAGGTAGGAAAACGCCAGGTCAGATCATGTTGGATTCTCAGAAGGAGAGAGACTGACAGATCATGTTATGTGCGATTAGAAGAGGAGCGGCTAAATTATGTTGAGAGTGGGGGCGGTGTTGTCAGATAGTATTTTAAGGGTTGTGGGCTGCCAGATCATCTTGTGTAAAGGTGGGAGATGGGCTGTCAGATCATGTTGTGTGCGGTGAGGAGAGGAACTGTTGGATCATGTTGTGTGCAGGAGATGGGGCTGCCAGTCAAAATATGGCAAAGGTTTTCCAATTAAAATACGTGCAAATAAAAATACATAGAAAACCTTTCTGGATTGGCAAAAATGTTTTCTATTGAAAGCAGCACAACTATACATTGATGGTTGCAGATTTATAGGTGCCCCATCACACTTGTTCACAATACTGTATTCTGTCAGCCTGAGCTTTGACCCTTGAACCACTATGCTACCTCAATGGGGCACTGAGGTATGATGTTATATATCCAGGGCTCTGTATGAAGGAGAAGGACTCCTTTGTATGGTATGGTATGGTATGATAGAGCCGCTTCCCTTTGTCAGGCCATTAAAACAGATCTGCTTACTCACAAGCACATACATTAAATGGAGACCAACATTGGCATCTTCAGCACCTATAGCGGCCTTGGGATGGAATATAGAGGTATGAATTTGTATTCTTAATGGTAACCTTAATAACTGAGCATGTAGTATATCCATGTCTGGGAAATGTTCACTTGCTCAGCCACGACATCTGTCACTGTTTTTTTTCTGTTTTTTTGTGTCAGAGCCTACAATATCATCCTGTCTTAATTGTTTGTATTATAAAAGATGGACAAACTTTCCTTGTAATATTTCTTGTAAGCATAGGATGAGGGGATGAAAATCACAGGTCTCCTAGGGCTCTCAGACCATTGAAATTAATGCTATAATAATAACACTAATTATTGTGGAATTAAGCACCTAAGCCAAATTGTAACCATGTAGCAGCAGGCTCAGTTGAGGATACCTGCTGCTCCTGTGGTCCAACCTACACCCTTCTTTTAATGCACATTCTGACTGAGGATGGAGAAATCACTTATTGACCTAGCGAGAAGAATAGAGATACGTGCTTCTGGTAGCGATAGGTTTTTTTTTACTGGTATCCTGTATGGCTATTTTCTGTGGCTCTGTATTGTAAACATATATAATCAATTGTTTCATGCTGCACTCCTGGATTATGAGATTAGAAGATTTGTAGCTGCTGAAACCTGAACAGCTTTAGTAACTGCACCCCTGCATTTAATACACTGTACTTGCACAACACCAGCAGCATTAATAACTTTTTCCAGAGACAATGTACAATGCAGCTCCATTTGTTTTAGCGCATATCACAGCAGTATGTCTTTAAATGCCTTCGTGCCTTCGTACATGCACTGTAATCGAACAAGCAATTTTTGACACCTATTCAATTCTCCTTTAGCTTCATGAAAAGAAAATTATTTAATGTACAGCTCACCATGCCTAATTTATGATCCAGTGTAGTATGCACTATATCCTTACTAAGCACTGGAATATTTTTGCATCTTCTAAAAAATGGATTAAGAAAAGTTAGAAATGTTACATATAAGCTTTTCTTCACATATTTCAATGTTACAGTATTTTGGTTCATGCATTTTTCCCTGAGGTATATCTCTGAGTTAAATTATATGTAATAAACCCAAATGTTCCATAATAAGTCTAAATGCATATTCTTCTTAATCAGAACATTTTGAAACATGATGTATATTCAGGTAAAACATATCATAGTTTTTATTTTTGTACTTGAGGTGTACCAATTATAAATATGAATATTTAAAAAGTGCAATTCTTACTAATATTGTAACCATGAATCACACAATAAAACATGAAATATGGGATCTTTTGGCAGTAATGTTGATAAAAAAGGCCACTTCTCACTGCTTATACTCTTGAACTTCTCTGCCTTTGAGTGATTACCAGTTACCCATATTCTATACATATTTCAATATTTCTTTAAAAAGAAAAAAATGCTAAATTAAATGCCTAGTTACTATAGGTATATAATACAATATATATATATATATAAATACGCCATTTGGTATCAGAGTTCTTAAAATGTGATATTCTTCGCTGTGGACCTGATAAATGTGCATTTTAATATTTAATATGCTGCACATAAAAATCTGCGAACACTGGTAATATAACACATAGGTTAAGATAGAGAGTGTCACATATTCAAAATTTATAGTCATGTAGGTTCACAGGTGAGTATTTCCAGAGAGTTGAAATATACATGACCAAGGACCTGCCATAATTCTTATGACAACTACAAAGACTGAAGCTCTTATTTTGTCTGTTACAATTAAGCCTCTTTTTCATTCAGTCTTTTCTTTTTCCTTTTTGAGACATTTTCCGACAAAACTGTGCCAGGGGCAATAGAAGAGAATATAAGAGTAGCGATGATCATAAATGATTGATAGTAAACATGGGATATTAACCTTATATCTTAGCCTTGATGCTTGCCAGCAAGTCATACTGATTTGCCAAAATGCTACCAGAAAAATAAAAACAGACATCAAAGTTTCAAAACGAGTTATATGATGAGGAAGGAAGTTATAACTTTTTATCATCTATCTTTCCTGCAATTTATATAAACTGAATTTACATTATAGTCCTAGCTTTAAAAGAAATCCATCATCAAATTGTAGTAAAATCATATTTACATTCAAACAGAAGCTTTCATCATGTAGTGCAATTTTCTGTTTCATGTAGATGCAATTTTCTATAAAAAAAATGTTTTTGAGTATCGCAGTTTTAGAATAAAGTTCTTTGGATAATTTACATATTCTTTTTTTCCCCAAACTTCTTCTAGAAATCTTTCTGCAGAATTGTATATAAACACAAAAAAAATCACAGCTATGAAGAGTCTTAGATATCAAGATAACACAAACATGATGTGTATATCAAAATCAAACTTGGAAATTCACACATATTCAATTCGTTTTGAACCCAATTATTACTTTTGTAGTGCTGAGCATGAACACTTCTTGGCAAGCAATCAAAAGAGGAAATTAAGTCTTATGGGCTTGTAAACATATTGGTCAAATATTAAAAAAAAAACTATGAAACGCCTGAAAGCTTGATTTAATAAATAAAAACTTTTCTGGCCGTTTTTAGATTTTTTTTTGTAGCTGCTTGAAGTCCTTGTTATTCTAGACAACAAGTTGAAATGCAAATTGTGTCATTAGTTAAAGGGGATTTTAACACAGAAAATTATATGGTATCACGTAAGCTTTCACTACTTAAGAAGTGCCTTCTTTCTATGTTGGAACAATAGAAAGTATCACCTTCAACTTCATCATCTCCTGAACCAGTACACCTATATCTATTTTCCTTTTCAAGGGTATAATTGAAAAACTTTCCAAAAAACTTCAGGTATTAGTCTGAAATAATTAAAATATAGCAGCCTTCACCTAGTTAGAAAATGTGGTAATAAAATTAATAAAGTCTAAGCTAAGGAAGATTGTACACAACCAATCCAACAAGAAGTATGTGCTAACTGACAAGTGGTCAAAGAGAAAACTCATACATAAAAAAGATTGACATTAACTCATAGCCTGTTCTACAGTACATCCCTACTCAGGAACATCTGAAATGTCAGCTCTCTTGTACGATTACAGGGGAAAATATTATAACGATATTTAATAACTAAAAAGCAAATGTCCTCTGCATGAGAGAAGCAATAACGGCAGCCTAATATGTCTGCCTTCATAAGCCTCACCAGTGGGGTCCTTTTGTGCAGAGTGCCCAGTGTTATGGTTTTGGGCTACCCTTATGGCAAGGTCAGACATGTTGATGGAGCATTTTTTTCTTGGTAATGATGTAAGAGAGCTAAAATTTTAGACACTTTTGAGCAGGCTATCAAGTAGCTGTCTATTCTTTGAAATTCATCTTATAGAGACACTCCAGCTATCATATGCTCTGTAATGCATATATATATTTGCCCCTTTCCCCACTCCCTCACTAAATTTGGCAGAGCATCTCTCCTCATAAGTGATATGTTTATCTCCTGTCAGCTCCAGTGATCTGATCAGATCTCCATGCACATGTGGAACATCTTCGGGTACATTTTCCAGTCATTGAATGACTGCTTAAAAAAAAAATCAAATTACTTCTTAAAACATATTAAATCTCTAACACTTAAGATTCTGGCAATGTAGCAATAGCTAGCATGGGTCACCTCCATGAAATCACCCTGGCAGTGCTTCATATGCTTATGATAGTCCTTGGGAAGTTAACATTGATTCATTTTGGTAAAATTTCAAAATATAAAGTGGCAAAAATGCTCAATTTCCTTGATTAGCAGTAGTTCTGCTATAAAAGCTTGCGCAGGGCACAAGAGAGGCACACTGGCTTAAATGGTAATAGGAACTATATGTTCTCAATTAAACAACAATTAAAGTCATTACCTTTTATAAGCCAATTCACATTTCTTATCTTGTTGAATACGTTGCTTGGAAACACCTTGCAGTTGTACATTTAAACAGACAAATCCATATGTTAAAACAATAATTTGACATCCTTATATACACATGAGCCAAAATTAACAGACATTGAAAAGTAATTTATAGTTATCTTTTGATAGTGACAGACAGAGCCATTATATCCTTTGCACTTTTACATTTATTGTACAGTTTAAGTGCCAGATAGCTGAGCAATATATTGCATCTTGGTTTCATCTACTGAGAAGTCGAAAGGTCAGTTGAGTTAACTTACCCTGAATGAGATTGCATGCTAACACTTGGTAAACAACTCACACATTTACTAAAATGTGAATTTCTTGGGAGTGCATGCAGATGCCTACATTAAAATTTGACAGTTTTAGGTGAGGGCATGCAAACGTAATTAAATCTTGCATTTCATTGTCTAAAACTAACAAAATCTAACATACATGAAAAAGGTAATGAACCTAGGAAAACTCTAGTGCCCAATAATGCTCCTCACTCCCGTCCCCTGCTCAGAGGGATAGAGGGAGAAAATCTATAAAATTACCCTATGGGAGGCAGAAACCTCAACATATGCCCCCTCATGCCATTGGTTTAAAATGCCCTATGGAGGAACATTCTTCCAAGACTTGAATGAGCATGTTTATGTCTATGAACCCAATGAAATTGTTTGCATTTTTAAACTCTCATCAATTTGACTCTTCAACAGGAAGTGCATGAGAGTTGTTTTTTTGTGAGCGCTAATTAGAGTTGGCTTTAGTGAATCTGTGAGTTGCACTTTTGTCTAATTTGTGTGGCTATGCCTCTTGAACATCATCTCACCCATTTATCCATGCATTCAGGACAAGCTTTTCTTCTTATGAAGAATGGATAAGAAACAAAAGCAATGGCACTGATATTAGAAGTAGAATATGGCGCTAGGTCATTGATAAGAAATTAAGGAGTAAAGCCATGGCATTTATTGCTGTCAAATGTGGCTTGGAATACAGTAAAACTGTCTTCTTCAAGGCTGACGCAGCTAGTATCTGTCTTCTGCTGCTCCAGCCATCAGCTCGCTACAACCTACGGTTAGAGCCAACTAGTTGTTGAGGGACCAATAGGAGTCACTTTTGTTCAGCACAGCTTTTTTTCCTGACTAATCATAGTGTCATCTTATTGGGCCTTATGTCAAGCAAGCCTGTTAAATAAGTCCAGTTTCATTATATCATGCTCATTTAAGAAGCCACTTTAGCTGTACCCTGAGTGTTATTGTGTTTGATTCTTGGGATCTGGGTGTAGTGACTAATAGGTTGTCTAGCTCCTGTGCTATGCAGACCAACTGTGTACCATTCATTAGGTTAACCCTGACTATAACCACCTTCAGCTTCTTCTCTAGTCCCTTCTTAATCATAGGTTTGTGTGTGGAGGCAGTGGAGACCTGGCAACAGCAGAGTATCCTAATGCTCCACCAAAGAGGAGAGCTGTTGTAGGTGTAAGACCTACCACCAGCACAGGGTAATCTAGACTTATGGTCTGTCTCATTAGAGGATCATTACATTTACATAGTGCGTAGCTATATATACAGTTTTATAACGAAATAGAGCAACACAACAACAAAAAAACACACTTGGTATGCAGTGTAGGCTCATTTAAGATCCGAGAATTGGATTCTATGCACACACTTTGTAAACAAAGAATAATGCATCTCATACTCAACCAACGCATCTCATGCAAAAATTGTAATTTGCCTATCTATGTGCTTATCTTTTATATTACTGATCTGAAAGATCCTGGACTTCTCCCAATAAACATGGGTTTGCCCCCTAAAACATCTCCTAGCAGTGCTCCTTGTGTCAAGCTGCTTCCAGGATATAAACATTTTCCTGTTTGTACATACATATTTTTTCAGATGATTTTACCTTCTCAGTTCTTCACTTTTTTATTTTTCTGTAACTAATAAATCGCCTTATTTAGAAATGGTTTAGAGGCACAATAACCTTGAGGAATATAAGAATGCATTTTAAGATAAATAACTTCTAATATGGCTAATAGATCATTTCCACTCCTCCCTGTTTTTGTGAAAAACATTTGATGCAGGATTTATTGCATCATCGCTCTATCAGCAATACTTCAATTTGTTTTTTATCATGCCCGTTTTCAAAAGAAACCTTGAATCATATCGAATACCAATTTTCTAAAACAATCTAATCATCTGAGGAATCTAAATTAATTCCAAATCACATTTTCTGGTTTAACTGCATGTCCAGAAAATATGATTCCACTATAAATAGTTCAACAATGGCTTCTTGATTTTAATACCTCCGCTTCCTTATGTAATGGTCCCTAAAACTGTAATCATGCTTGGGAAGTCCAGGTGAATCGCTGCTTCTTTGGGTCTCCACATCACTAAGGGGGAACTTCGGCTTGCGGGTACAGTGTTGTGGCACACCCTACTCCCTGGCCGCTTCCTCATCAAAATAGTATTTCCCGTGACATTGGCGGCCTTTTGGCTAAGATCAAGTGTAGTTCCCCTTGTGGTGGGGGGGACTACGCTGGTCCTCTGGCCTTAGGGCTGGGAATGCAATGGAGCCCGATGTGTTGATTTGCCCGGCAGCAATGCTGGAGTCACCATGTGCGGTATTGCACGCCGCTGCACATGGTGAGCGCACGATTGCACTGGCGGTTGCTTTGCACTTACTTTTCCTCATGTACCATCAGGTCTTGGGGAGAAGAATTTATTTTTGAATCTGGCTAGGCCAGAAATGTCCGCCCTTAAATTATTTTTCTTTAATTTATATATCACTTTGTGATTTCACGAGTGCCCATTAATTTCCCTTATCTGATTCACGGTGTTCTGAAAGTCAAGGCGAGGCCCCCACTTTGAGTTGGCACACGTTTTTTGGCACCTTGTTTTTGGACACTGTTTCTTTTTAGACGCTTTAGACGCTTTTTAGTGAAGCTGGATTTTGCTGGAGGAGGATTGGGAGCCTTTCGCCCCTTTCCTCTCTTCAAATAAGCCCAGCAAAAGAGTCTTACCCTTCAGGGTGACTCAAGATCCGACCCTCCCATGGGGGGGGAATTTGTCTGGGTTCTCCTTGTGGGAAGTGTGCAGCACCCAGGAGCACGAACCTCAGGCTCCAAAAAGAAAAAAAAAGAAAAAATTGTCGGGACTGGCCACTGATATTGTGGCAGGGCACCCTCTGACATTAGTCGGACCGCCCATCATTGTCAGCAGGACCTCGTACCTGAATCCTGCAAGGGGGAGCCAAAAAGTTCCCAAGTATTGTTATACCTAACAATTTAGTATTGTGTTGAATTTAAGATCCCACAAATAATATACTCAGCAGTTTCTAATGCCAAAATAAACCAGTGACTTTTCATAAGTGAACATTATTTTATGGGAACATTTATTTTATGGGAACTTCAAAACAATTCTTAGGGTATAATGTAAAGAAAATGTAATCCTCTCTGTCTTGGCTATAGGACATGCTTAGTGATGTTACAAAAAGGACAGGAGATTACTATGCAAATGCTGCCTGGTCCAATGAGCTGGTAGCACCATGTTAGGCACAAATCAAAAAGAAGATCTACATCTACACTCACCTTTACACTTGGAGTGATTCCTAATGGATCTCCACAGAATAAAACAACATCCACAATAAAAACTTAAGAACAACTCGACTGAGATCAGACAACTACTTTTTAGTTTGCTATACAGTTTGCCCTCTCTCATTAGCATCTCGGTTTTAGCTCACTTGCATAGGAAAAATCTCCATCAGCATATCAGTCTAACCCTACCTACTGAGACAGTCTAGAACGAAAACGTAAGGCACGTAAGGACTACACTGCCCTCCCTAAATAAAGGGAGTGCAAGGTCTGGGGTGTGTGATCTGTGATCTATGTCTGCAATTTAGGATTTCCATGCATTATTTATTTGATCTATACCTTCAATGCGGAGTTTCCTTGTGATTTTCCAGTTGATCTATACTTGTGAAACTGGGTGGTGTGTTTATCAAAATGGGTTAGAAATCAATGTCATTTTCCAAGCAAGAGCTGAGGCTTGTTTATCGGGTGGCCTGCACGCCTGTAATGTAAAATGTACACATATCTAGTTTTCAGTTACTTTTGTTTCTGTTCATATTAGATACAAAATAACATTTCAATCCTAAATACAGATCCACCTGCACTTGACCCCTAATACATTTGTGCCTTTGTTTTGCAAGGACATTTAAGAGAAATATTGTATATTGGAATATAGATGGAACAGTTTCTTTGATTTTCCTGGTATGTTTAGAACTATATTGATAAGAAATAATTTTATATAATAATGGGCAAATAAATCCACTTAAAAATAAAAAGTAGATTGAAGTTGAAGGAGAACATGCTTAGTATTGGGATTTTGAGACTTTGTTGCCCAAAGGCAATCATATTATACAACTGGGATAGAATGGGCAATGGTAGTATTGAACTGCTTGCAAATTGTTAGAATCAGAAAAAATTCCCAACAAATTGTGCTACATCCTGCAATCTTATTAAACAGGCCCATTGGTGGAAAAATCAATCTGAAAAAGACCTGAAAAATGAACACTAGAACAAATAGTTAGCTCATTATGTCACCTGATCTGAATGTAAATATACTGCGTTTGACTCAAACTACCATCTATTGAGAAGCACTCATTTTAAACTTTTTTTTCCTAGAACTTAAAAAGACATATAGGCTAGGGCACGACCGTCGCTCACGTGAATAAGCTGAATAAGGTACAACGTTAATAAAAAAAAACCAAACAAACAGTATTTTAACCCCTTCAGTCCCGGAGCAATTTTGCCATTTTTGTCGGTTCAGCGATTATTCTCTTTTCCGGCAAATAGTATACCCATGGAAACTATATATTGTTTTTTCAAGGAGAGAGAGAAAATTTAGGATGAGAAATTTAGAATAAAAGCCTAATTTTTTAATAAATTTTCCCTCTGAACCTCCACAAAGTTAGGTAAAGTGATGGAAAATCCCCTACAAGTTTATCAATTCAGGTGCCCTGATTTCAGAAATACCTAATTTATATAGATTTTCCATACTTTCCCAACATACTCTAAAGTGTATATTATTCGTAGGATTTTTATGCTTATGGCTTAACTGGTTTAGGGGTTGTGAACGGGGGCAGGAGGGTTATAGTTTTTAGATGTTGTGTAAGGGCAATGGGATGTAAGGGTTATTTAAAAAAAAAATGGTTAGAGGTCCTCTTAGGGACCTCTTGAACATGTTATTAATACCAGTGATGTCACAATGACATCACTTAGCTCACTTTATTATTATTTTTTAAATTATTGTTTATTGTATTATTTTAGTGATTTTTTTTTAAATCACTAACCATTTATTGTTTTCTTCATTTTTTTTTCTTTTGTGAGAAGAGTGAGAAGCATGGTTTCTCACTCTACCCCGTGCGATCCCCCTGCACCGATCACACTGATCTATATGCAGTTCCCCGCAGACTTGCATAGAGATCACAGTGTCTGTGCCTCATCCGAGCGATGGGATATCTCTGCAGGGGATATCCTGTCCTCCGATGACCTTCCAGGTGACGTCAGCAGTGTATTGTGCTGTTCACTTTATTATTTCTGTCGTTTTCACATACGGTAGTGTGTTCAATCTAAGAATACAGTGTAAGCACGAATGCTCGCATTCTGTAACACATCAGAAGGGTAGGTTTTCTCTATGACAACATGGAGATAATAACGTGGGGATTTAAAGGAGAACTCACACCAAATTTTGTATTAACATTATCAGATTAAAAATACACTTTCCTAAATACTGTGCTTTTTTAGTCTACATAAATATCCAAAAATATCACATGGTTTTCTCTGTAAAATAAAAAGTTACTTTTTGGCTAGGTATACTAAAACTCTGAAAATCTTCACATGCTCTAAATTTATTGTAATATAATCATCCAATGTTAAAGTAGTTTTGTGTTACACAAACTGCAATATCTGGTTAACAACACAAAGCTATGTTTCATCGTATATTTTGGCTCTGGTCTTTGTTACAATACAACAATTCCTAAACAGCACATATCTCAATGGTGCATGAAAGCAATAAATTGTAGAGCACCCTGCCAAAGCCAGCAAAACTATTTTAGATGCTTATTGCTTCCTAAACATTTTGTAAATTAGAAATTAGATTCAGGTGTTTTGGGGAACTTGTGATTTAGAGAGACTGTTATCAACATCAACCAAAGTGTTTTTTTCTAAGATACTACAATGATGCATATTGAAAAACCCTCCCCACCCCGCAAAAATATCCTTCACTGTCGGTGCTTCATTCAATGACCCATAAAATGAGGATTGCATGTTAAAGGGACACCCCAGCCACCATATTATTTTTATTATGGTTTTATATAGCGCCATCATATTCTGCAGCAGTGTACAATGGGTAAACAGGACATAAAAAGTAGTATATAACATAACAATTTGACTTACAGAAACGTGTTAAGCAGTAGCGTACCTAGCGGGGGGCGGGGGGGGGCGGTCCGCACCGGGTGCCGCTCATCAGGGGTGCCAACTTGCCGGCACCCGGCACCCCTCCAGCGACGGACAGTAATGTCCGCCGCTGGAGGAGCAGGCTCGCAAGGGAGCGGTATCGGAGGTCTTTAACAGACCTCCGGCTCCCTTGAGTGATTTGATTTTAAGCCGGTTCCCTTGAACCGGCTTAAAATCACTCAAGGGAGCCGGAGGTCTGTTAAAGACCTCCGATACTGCTCCCTTGCAATCCGCGCGGCAACTGCTGCTGTGCGCCGGGGTTTGTTGTCAGATCCCGGCGCACAGCACTGAAGCCGCGCCCACCGCTGCCCTCTGACCCGGAAGAAGACAGAAGAAGAGGAAGAAAAGTAGCTGACTGCTGTAGGAAGAAAAGAAGAAATGAGGAAAGGTAAGAGTGACAGTGAGAGTGGATTGGTATGTGTGGATTGGTATGTG
>VKOC01001550.1:10000-13738 GCA_009364415.1 Spea multiplicata | reverse complement strand
TGGCTGTCTGCTGGAGATAATCCCCTCAGCCAGTGATGAGAAGATACTGCTGGGGGGACACAGAAGTCTCTACAAACCCAGGGCCCATAGTCAATAGGGAGGAGGCTGGCAGTCAGGCTTCTCCAGTGGCCCCAGTGATGGAGGGTCCCGTCACAATTCTTCCCCCTTCGAATTGGACTGACATAGGATGAGACCCCAAACGGGTTGACTCCGTAGTCAGTCAGTTTATTTGACCCATCAATGCCCTCCCAAAATTGGTGCTCCTGCTGCTGCTGGGGAGATGGGCCGGCTGCGCCATCTCCCGGGTACCGCTGGGGAGTGATGCCGCCTGCATCCCCTCCCTGGTGCTCCTGCTGCCGTTGAGGGGGGAGTTCCGGTTGATCCAGTCCCGGAATTAGGTTCTGCTGCTGGGGGGGCGGGTCGGCCGCTGGATCTCCCTGAATTCCTGCAGCTTTGGTTGGTGCTGGGCAGAGGCCAGCGATGCTCTGCCCGGTTGCCAGCACTTCAGCTGGGGTTAGGTCATCTTGTGGGTCGGCCTGCCGCTGGGGAGAGAGGGCCGGTTCCTCTGCTCCCGGGCTGGTGAGCTGCCGCTGAGAAGATGGACCGGCTGTCACATCTCTCGGTTCCTCCCACTGCCGCTGGGGAGGAAAAACAAGTTCCTCCGCTCCCGGACATGTGAGCTGCCGCTGGGGAGATGGGCCGACTGCCGCATCTCCCTGGATCCCTGTAGTCATTGCAGGTGTGAGGCAAAAGCCAGCAGCGCTCTGCCCTGTTGCCAGCTCTTCAGCTGGGGCTAAGGGATCTGGGCAGACTGCCCCGCATTCTGAGGCCCCCGGTGTGGAGACCGCAGTGTTATCCACCCCTCTTGAGTTAACCTCCTCAGGCATAAAATCGAATAAATCCCCAGTCTCTGGATCCGGTTGTGGTGTAAAGTCGCACAGCTCCAGTATTGGATCTGGATTAGCTGCCCAGTATCCCTCTGACTCAGGGGTGGAGACCGCAGTCCCATCCACCCCGCCTGGGTCAACATCCTCAGCCGACCACTCAATCACATCCACAAAATCCACACAATCCCTGGACACTGGGGCATTCTGTTGAACGCGTTCGAACAGTTTTTTATATGCCTTCTCCAGTTCCCACTCCTGCGTAATTAAAAAGTCTAAATCACCTCTGAGTCCGAGTGCATCTGGGAGGTCCCACTCCCTGCAATCCCGGATGTCCTCGATCCGCCACTCCGCTGTACTGCCGAAGTCCGGATCCTCCTGCAGACTATCCCATAATAATCCAGGGCCACCGCAGTCATAGTCCTCTGGAGAACATTCTTTCGCAGTTCCCCAATATGCTTGCTCTGTATACCACTGCAGATCCCTATAGTGATCTTCCAGCTCTACCTCCTGCTGGACCAGCTTGTCCAATTCGGATACCCATTGCTCCTGGGGTTGCTCTCCCAGGAATGGCATCCGTAGTTCCCGCTGGTCTCTAATCTTTTGTTCGGAGCATGGAAGACACTGACCCCGGCGTATAACAGCCCTCTGCCATACTGACCGTCGAACCACTTGCCTCAGGTTCTGGTATTGTTCTGTAGGCAGGGCAGTGGTGTAGCAGGAGAGGATGACCCGCAGCAGCCCCTGGAATTCTGATACAACATCCATGTCCTCGTCAAGGCGACCGAAGTCTGCCGTCCTGTCGGTCAATCCCGGTAGAAAGTAAGTGTCCCTCAGACTAAGAAGAAATCCCGCCGCTTGCCACCAATGTAACGGAGCTGGCTAGTCCGACCGACTGCCTCCGCTGTCTTGAGCTCCCTTAGCCTGGGACAACACACTTTCCCCGGTTCCCCAGTCACTCGCCGAGACTCAGTGTAGGGGAAAACCAAACGAATACTGATTTATTTTAGACACACAGCGCTGGATATATCCAGCAAAACACACATTTACATAAAACAAGATATTGGGACACAAACCGCCCCCTTAATCTGCCTCCCAGAGACAACAGGGGCAGTAACGGGATTAACAACACAATAGGTGGGGGAGACTGATTTATACATTAAACTAAAACAATGGCGGCTTCTCCCTGGTGGCAGATCCTGGCTGTCTGCTGGAGATAATCCCCTCAGCCAGTGATGAGAAGATACTGCTGGGGGTAGCCACAGAAGTCTCTACAAACCCAGGGCCCATAGTCAATAGGGAGGAGGCTGGCAGTCAGGCTTCTCCAGTGGCCCCAGTGATGGAGGGTCCCGTCACAGAGTCCATACAAAACAACAACCTGAACAAAGGGACACTTGTATAATAGTTGTCCATGTACAAGTGGTACCCTTTGTTCAGTAAGGGGCAAACAAGGTCCCAGACAATTTTTTCACTTACGCCCAGATGGTCTGGGCAACCTGGTGGGTCAAGCTTGGCATCTTTCCCCTCATAAACCCGGAAGGAATATGTGTAGCCACTACTGCTCTCACATAATTTATAAAATTTTACCCCATACCGGGAGCGTTTAGAGGGAATGTATTGCTTGAACCCTAACCGGCCTTTAAATTTCATTAGGGACTCATCAATACTAATTTCTCGCTTGGGGGTATAAACGGCAGCAAATTTAGTTTGGAAGTGAGAAATAAGGGGGCGAATTTTAAAAAGCCTGTCATATGTGGGGTCATGTTTGGGAATGCACTGGGTATTGTCATTGAAATGTAAAAAGCGGAGGAGGAGTGCATACCTTCCCCTTTTCATGGTGTTGGAAAAAATTGGGGTTGAAATAATGGGGTCTGTGCTCCAGTACGACTTAAAAGTGGGCTTTTTTATTATCCCCATTATCATGGTGAGTGCCCAGAATGTTTTTAACTCGCACACATCAGTGGGAGTCCATGCCTTTTGCTTGTTTGCTTTATTTCTACATTCCTGGGCAGCGTACAAGTTAGTCTGGTAAACTAACGCCTCCCAAAACTCATTGCCCATGAACAGCTCCATAAACTGGCATGGGGTATATTCTGCGACATCCGGATGAATGCCGGAATTGGCAGTGAAGGGGGGAACATCTGGAAAAGTGCCAGCTGCAGGGATCCACTCATCAGAGGGATGAGGAGGAGTAGAAGCAACACGGCTCCTTTTAACTGGGGGTGCAGCATCATCATCAGAGCTGCTGCTAAACTGGCCCACATCAAAATCTGACGCAGTGTCAGTTGCAGAGTCTGACGCAGTGTCAGTGTCTGAGGCCAACATTGTATATGCCTTTTCCACCGTATAAAACCTATCCATATTTTTTTTTTGCCCTACCTAACCCTAGACCCTAACCCTAATCCCTACCTAATCAATTCCCCACTAACTGATAAATTCCCCACTAACTAATCAATTCCCCACTAACGTAACCACCCACAGCACCCCACCCACAATTTTTTAGGAGAGAAAAAAAAGAATTAACCCCTTAGGGTCAAATGCTGCTGATCAGAACACCGATCAGCAGTGAAAAAATGATGTAAAAGTTTTTTATAATAATCGCTCGGGACTCTCTGGGACAACGTGCTCTGTCTCTCTCCAACTCACAACCACGAGTGAGGAGGAGGGAGACAGGGTAATATAGGCAGATACAATGTTTACAAACATTGTATCTGTCAATATTCAAAAGCATGCACGTGATTCGCTTTTAAAGCGATCAAGTGCATGAAAGTGACGCCGATTGGCTGCTGCACGATCGCTGGGGTCGCCCAGCGGTCAGTAGCAGCCAGCCCTTCGCGATCCCGGCGTCAAGTGC
>VKOC01001550.1:0-5000 GCA_009364415.1 Spea multiplicata | reverse complement strand
AAAACACGATGCAACTCTGAGTCTGCAACTTGAGGTCAGATCTAAAACTGTGTAAAATCGCACACATTCAAATTGATGTAAAATGAGACCCGCCTGCCACGTCTCACCCTTATAGGATAAACCACAGCCTCCTTCACCAGTCTCTTGGCTGAATCGAGTCCAATTATATCATCCCACCTCACGTTAGGGTTCTGGAGGTAAATGTCCTGCAACCAAAAAAACAGGTTTTTGCCAATGCTGACCTATATTACTGTATACAGCGCTGGGGGGGGTTGAATTAGAGTATACAGCACTGGGGGGTTGTATTAGGTTATACAGCACTGGGGTTTATGCTCAAGGAGAATGTTTTTTCCCCATGGGACTTTTTAGGAATACTCCATCCACTGCCATATATCTGTAAGTAAAATGTGAGCTTATCTTGTAAATGTGGTTTGAAATAGAAGATCGTACCCTGCTTATCACGGTGGCCAACTCTCTCATTTCGCTGTTTGCCCCGACAAAGGCGCTTACAGGTTTGATTAGACGCTCCTGGGAAGAAGAAAAAACGATATATTTAATTAACAGATTTTGTGGGTACCGAGATGAGATTGCTATCTTTAGTTTAAAATACTTCCAAATTAGTTCAGGTCCCAGGGAACTCACCGAAGGATCTGGATTGGAATTTAGGCTGTTCAAAGAGATTTCATTACTTGCCCCTTTGATCGCATCTTGAATCATACTACGGAAGTCAATTATTTGCCCCTGAAAGGTTAAATGATAACGTATAAAGATAAGTTACAGAGATATGTAAAATAAATAATAAAAGAAACATATGGAGATTAAGGTGTTGTCGGGCTGCTACCATGTGGCCAATTCTTTGTTTGAGTTGCCAGAACACATTTTGATGGCACTTGTAGGCATTTGGGCAACAAACCAGGGTTTTAGACACTAAAGTATGATTACATGTTCACGAGAATCCACCTTAGGTATTTCATAAAATTATCTCTGGCCAAGTTGAAGACTGAATGCTGAAGGATCCTATAGATTCTAAAACTATTGCCGAGGTCATCGTAAACTGTATTCATGTCTCATCCAAATACAACAAGCTATAAGATAACTCATTACCGCTACGGATACGACGTGAGGGTCCCCAAAAGGAACCGCCTGATACAATAAAGTCCACTAAAGCCATACACAATATTGGCTATAATCGTACCCAACTCAAAACCTGTCTTCGGTGAATAAACTGTTGGTATCTCTGAGTCAACCAGAGGCCATTTCACCATAACTGCTATATTTTAGATCATAAATACATGCTGAAAAGCAGCATCAGGATGGACTGCGTATTTTAAACGTTAATTATTCCCCAACTTTTACTGGGTTTATTTTTATCACTTAGAGTGGTGATTTTTATACAGATTATATATATATATTTACGATAAAAAATAGTATTTAACAGCAATTAGAGTAGAAGAGCCTCTTCACCGTCATCTGTCTTCACATTGACCCCTAAGGTCAATTTACGAGCACCCCTAAGGTGCTTTTACGAGCGGTCGCATGTTACTGACCCGTCTTGGTTGGCTACCATCTCCACTCTTTCCAGTCTTGTTCATGGATGAAACATTCAGACCGAACTCAGAAGTCTCAGAGGAGCCGGCGCTGCCGTTTTCCTGCAACAGAAATAATTTACGGAAAGGGAAAGGAATATCCGTGAATATATTTCTTTAACTTATTTTTATCTTTACAGAAACTTAGAGGCACCCTTACTCTTCTCTGTAATCTCCCAGAAACATTTAGACTTGGGGATTAACTTCTCCCCCTGCCTGACCATCTTCTGAACCTGTGACTTCGATGGGTTCTTTGGTGATCCCAGAAGGAGGGGGATACATTCGAGTACGCATGCGCACCCTGCACTCCTCTCTGACTGGGTTCATTCACAGTAAATAAGACAGAATAGTTTAACAACAACAACAAAAAAATTTAATGGAACCGGTACAGTGAAGTAAACATGCTTTGCTTTTCTGATTCCTAAAAAATAAAAATAAAGGATAGTCCATTTAATTATAAAATTATAAAAAATGGGAATTCTTATTTAAAAAAAAAAAAGATGGTCCAATTAATTATAGTAATTGGGAATTATTATTAAAATAAATAGAAATAACATTTGTCTGGAATTTTATTGTACGGATAAACATTTTCCACAGGTGGAAGAGGAGAATTTGAAGTCAACAGGGGCACATAGTAGACCCCCCAAACTGTTCTAGTTATAGGTTGATTAGGTAGGTTTATTCAATTGTACTACTTTAATATGTTTGGGGGTTTACTCCCCTGTTGGACTTCACCTGTGACGAGTTACCCACCTGTTTAGCTCCCTCCCTGCTTGGCGTCTTCCCGTTCTCCGTTGTTCTGGTGTTGTACCTGGACAGCGGTCTCTGCACAGGGTGATGCTGATGGATCCTCGGAAGGCCTTGTGAAGAGTTACTGCCTGCTCTGCGACACGGAGGTTTTAGCTTAGAAACAGCAGTGAAATCGCTTTTCAGACCCATGATGAATAGAGAATTAATCATACATGTGATTGTGACCCCACGCACAGCAATAAACGGGCAATCGGTGATGCCTTCCAGCAGGTCCTTAACAAAACTCGTATAGCACTGCTAAGGGGCAATTATTTCACTCAATATCCCCACCTTGTGGCAGAAGACGAGACCACGTGAAAGGAATTCATGCAGAATGCTAAAAAACAGTGATTATTAAAGTCGGGTCTCAGGACCCCAAATAGTGAAGTTTTTAGGATCTGACCCCCTGTACTAATCTCAGTCGGATCCCATTATATAAGAGAGTGCACTGCCTTTTGTATTTAATTCCATGGATTTCATTTGCAGGTAAAATCTCCGTCGCACCCCTTTATTATGTCACGGCAGTTATTTATATGTGAGGTGTGCGGCTGCGATTGGGATTTATATCTGGCAGATCACACAATGTTAAAGAGGTTGTTTATTTTTCTTCTTCTTCTTGTTGAATAAATATGTTGTTTTATGACATTTCACTACATGCCCCTTCAGAACCTATTATTCCTTCTCCAAGCATCGCCACAGATCGTGATGTCCTTGTACTTTTCTTACTCCCGATCAGCAATACATTTACCCCACCATACAGGGCATTACATCCAGATTCCCTACCTTATAGTTTATCTGAGATATCGCTAAAAACATAGAATCTGCCCACAGATCGGCCCCATTCGCCCCATCCCCACCCCGTCGCCCGTTTCTCCTGCTGTAAAGACTCAAACCTTAATCAGTCGTTGGTCTCGTCTTAGATTCAGGAGCCGTATGTCTATTCCCTCGCCGTATTAACTTCTACCACTTCTGCTGGGAGGTTGTTCCACTTATCTATCACCATCCCACATCCCCTTATTCTAAAATACGAGTCTGATGTTTTCTGCTGTTGGGTAAGCCACCCAGTTTTGAGTTGCAATCTAAAATCCCCAGGCAGAATTACAAATGTTAGTTCACAGTGCGCTTACCTCCTGAATTTCCCTCCACTTTGGGGTTTAGAGTTTAGCCGACTGTCTAAAACAAAACATAAATCCATGCATTACATGCGGCGCATTTACAAAACCATCCTACCTCAAAGCATAACAGAGAACTTGCAAGGGTTTGTTATATATCCAGTAACGGCCTTATCGGGGGATCTGGGGGTGCGTTGGGGTGAACACTGTTGTTGGGGGGATTTGAAAATGTAATACAATTGAAGTTGTCCAGATTGATGTTGTTTAAGTTTTAAATTGTTTTTATTTTTATTATTATGTTGTTTTTTTTTGTTTTTTACAGACCAAAAATTGGCATTAATGAGAATTGTGCTACGTGAGCAGCATGCATGTCCACACGCATGACAATCAAGACTGGAAATATCGGACTTCACGCCTGTCAACATAGAACTGATGAACAATGTTTATTATCTCTGGAGATTTTCTGGCGCGAATGCCGCTGTTATAATATTACAGGGATTATTTTGTGTCAAACACTTGGGAGATGACCCATTGCTGTCCACTCCAGAATAAAACAAAACGTTGAGCCATTAATAAAAATCTCGTAACAGAGGCTATTACAATTATAATGAATCTGCATTAATACCGGCTGCCTGTAAGTACAGCACGGCAAATCGTTGAGGTGGCGAGGAAAGGGGCCGACGCATACGGGGTAGTAAGCAGAATCCCCCCGCCATGCATTCACAGGGGGGCACCGAATAAATGTAAAAGGACCTCTCAGCTGTCATATTCAGTAGTGGAGGGGATCCCCCATTTGATGGTCAGCGTGTCCCCTTATCACGTAATCAGATGGACCCGTCACTTACGCAGCATTTTGGTGTCATTTAAACTCATACCTGGGTCGGCCGCCCTCTTAGTGACTTTGGGGTACTTCTGAAACTTTACGTAATAGTAGCTTTCGTATTCCAGCAAAATGCTCTCCAGATCTATGTTGTCGCAAACTTCAAAACGTCTCAGATCTAATTTGGTTTCTTGTTCCAGAGCGTTTGCGGAATCCACGTACCTGGAGATTTAATAACACGGAGCGCAGGTTAATAAGAAATAAGAAAAAGTCACTCGGGCGCCATAAACGAATAGAATTTTTAATAATTTATAAAGCCATCTCCTGTTATTTCTATACACATTATCGGGGCTTTTAGGGCTGTAGAACCCTGCGATCCCCTCATACCCAGCAAACATTCTGACCTCCTAGCAAAGAGGGGCTTCAAGGGAGGATAAAGGGCCAAAGGGAGTCATAAAAAGGAAACAGAAGTGAAAAAAATATACCATATTTTCTCTATTATAATACCCCTCGTCTTATAATCAGGGTCGTCTTATAATCAGACCTCAAATCGGTCTGACTATGAGACGACTAAGATCCAGATCCAGGGGATCCTCCTGTCTCCCCACCGTCCAACTTACCGGCACTTCTGAGTCCCCGTAGCTGTGTAGAGCGTGTAGAGCTCTACGCGATTCGCGTAGACAACTTCCACTG